>CM021250.1:28945442-29005123 GCA_010577795.1 Isatis tinctoria
GAACATCTAGAAACTATGTTCTCCTAACTAATATTCTATGTTCCTTCAGTATTTTTTAAAAAAAAAAATTCATAAAAAAAAGCCGCATTATGAAAGGCAAACTCACCTCCTGATCAAAATGAGAATCCAGTTGACCCCAGTGATAATCATATCCAAAACTTATCATGCGCAGAACAACTGCCAGAATATCATAAATGAGCAACATATAGGAGTGAACTTGTGTTTTTCCAAAACACCATTGTAACTTGATATACAGAAAGTTTCAGTCACGGATAAAACAAGTACCGAAATTAAAGCATATATGCCATCTGAATGTGCCCCGAAAGTTGTCCAGGAATTCAAACTGTCGCCTTGGATAAAGAGAGTAATAATCATATCGTTAGGCTTTTACAGCAACCATCATGGTACAATAACTCCAAATATGTACATGACTTACCCAAAAATGGAGAACGAATATCCTTCATAAATACGATTGCACAAGAGGAAAAATACGTTGAAAGTCCAAAGGACGAAAGGAAAGTACTTTGTCCGTGCAAAAACCTGCATCAATGTAAATACAGTGAGCTATGATCAGCTAAGAAAAGATACTAACTAAAAAAGTAGGCATAACGAGTATACACCACAAGAAGATGAGATAGGCTCGATCCAAACTATTAATATACCAAGATTAATGTCAAGAGGGTAAATCCTAAAAACTGTTGAAAGTTTGAAAGAACACATACCTTAACAAGAAGGAAATTAGCCGTTGCAATCGAGAGAATATAAATGACGCTGGAAGAGAAATACAGAAATTAGACAGATTTGATACACAAATGTGACAAAGAAAGCATAAAAGAGATGGAATCAGCATACCAAGCTCCATGTAAGTAAGTCAAGTATACAAGTGACAAGGAAAGCCACAAGATCGACATTCCTTTGGCTCTTAACTGGAAAAAGAACCTAAACACATTTGCAATCACAGAGAAGATCGCGAAAACGAAGCTGAGAATTGGCAAATTTCCCCGGAAATTCCTCCATTGAGCATCGGAGACATCCTTCACAAACCCCACAAAGGAAATTTAAGCTTCAGAGGGTAACAAAAACCATTGAATAGATTCAAAAACGGAAACGAGGAATCAAAGCATTACGTTGCGGCGAGTAGGAATGAGCCAGCCAGGAGCTAAACCGTAGAGCTTGAAGTAATGATCTGAAATTCAAAGAATCCAATCACCAAATCAAATAACAAAACTGAGATTTTAGACTCAAAAAAAAATCGTCATTGAGCGAAATTGGAGTTCACCGTGAGAGAGACGAAGCGATATACGTAGGACATAAGCGTAGAAAGCGACGGCGTAGAAGAGTATAAGAACGAGCTCTCTCTGTTTCCATTTCGCGTATCGATTAGTTTCTTCGTTCATGACTGCTTCTTTGATTGGAGTCAAACCCTATATTACTACACATCAATCTTAATCTGAAATTTGGTTGAAGCTGTGTCGTTTGTTTATTTTCCCGGAATTGATTTCGGGAAAGAGATGAGTCTGTGAGAGATCTCGTTGGCGATGAGACGTCGATCTACTTCTTTACTTGGTGAAGTGTCAGCAGAATCTTCATACTCTCGAAGCCCTCCGCGAAGTCGTACAAAAACGCCGTTAATCCTCGCCGGAGACTATTCGGCGTAGATCCTCCGTCCGGTGGTTGTGCGGTGCCGTTTTGATTCAGAGATGACACGTGTGTGCGAAGCTTCTAAGAGAAGACACGTCGAAATGATGGAAACTTCCTTCAGAGCGTATTTCGAAGTTCGAACGGCACCAATCACTGATGTGGGCCTCATATGGGCTTCGATTGCTTTTTCTGGGCTCATTTAAACAAAATGTGTTTTTGTTTAAGGATTTGATTCTAGTTTGTTTAACGTGGAAAGTGCTAGATTTTCCTCTAACTATGTGAGTGTTAGTCTTACTAATGTAATTGCAAATTTGTTTTTATTCGATATCATAAGGTTTTATAAAAATAGGTCATAAAATGCAAAATTAATCATCTTACTTTAAACCTAAACCCATTTGTCTATATAACTTTTTGGGTTTCTTTTTTGGAAAAATACCAACATTAATTTCATTTGCTAGAAAAATACATAACTTTTAACGTTGCTCGAAAAATACCTCATGTAATTTTGGTTACTCAATAAATACTTGAACATTCAGAAGTTTAACACTATGATTTGGGGGGGGGGAGATTTTGGGGTTTATTCGCGGGAGAAGAAGGGCAAAAATATCATTTCATCGCGTGTGATTAACAAAGTTAACAATGTCTTACCGTTTCTGTAAAAGGATTAAACATCGTCTAAATCATGGTGTTAAACTACTCGATTTTTAATATTCAAGTATTTATTGGGTAACCAAAATTATATGAGGTATTTTTCGGGCAACGTTAAAAGTTTGTGTAATTTTCTGGTAAATGAAATTAATGTTAGATATTTTTAGGGGTTTTTCCGTAATTAGATGACTGAGATGTGAAGAAAATGTTGCAATTCCTCTGTTCGTTTAGTAATTAAGCTAGCAAAAACCTAAAAAGAAACACATAATTGAGAACAAAAACCATCATGAAATATTCAGGTTTCTATTTGTAGATAACGTTGAAGATATATTAAAAAGGAGGGGTTGAATAAGTACATTGGTAATTTGTAAAGTCTACACGTTCAATAAAATTTGTTTTGCACAATCAATCCTCTAAGTGTTTTTTAAGACATTATATCTACTATATATTAAAAGAGAAGCAATTAGAGTTTATTTTACTGATGTGTCATGTCCTCATTTTGAAATCACGGGATCATTTTTGTGATTAAAGTTTCAAAATGACTCATGTGCCATAATTCATTTTTATTTTATTATTATATATTCATGTATCCAAACACATTAAAATCAGAACGTAAACACATACATATGTTGCCAAATAGAATTTAAAATTCTTATTAGCTAAAAAAATTGCATTAAAAATATTAAGATTATTCTTAAATAATTAACTACATCTGAATTAGTATTAAAATAAAAAGAATTTGCAATAAAAATATTAATATTATCATTAAATAATTAATTACATCCAAATTATTATTAAAAATAAAAATTATTACTCTTACGATTAAATTATATATACACATAAATATATTATAAAAAAATATTACATTTTTTACTGTAATTATTGAACAAATGATATTGTAGATAAAAATATATATTTGGAAGCAAATAAACTTAATACATATTTTGATGAACAATTGAAATGCTCATTAATCATTTATAAATTTAATAGAAATTTTTCTCAAACATTTTAATTTAATGTTATTGACTAATGATATATCTATTATATAATGAGCGAAGGTCTCTCCACCATGGTGCAACACTACCCTGCCACGTGTCCGAAATTTCGCGAGCAACGTAAAACGACGTCGTTCCGTTTTTTTCATATTTGGGCTTCTGCGTTTCAAGTTCTAAAAACTGTTTTGGGCCTATTTACATGAAGCCAAAACCAAAAGGTCCTCTTCCTCTCCATCCTCATACACTCCTCTGCATCCTTCGCCTCCATAGATTCAAACGCCGAGCTTCATCGTCTTCCCACTTTCAATTAAGTTTAGGCACCAGTAACCGCCCAGGTTCTTCATCTGCCCTCTTTCATTCGAATTTAATCCTATTAATTACCCATCCATGGAAGTCCTTTCAGATTCGACAGTCTCTCCTATAAATTTAGCCCCACAAATGATCGAACCTCACCAATCTTCTCCTACGTATCCCGATTCCAACTGCTTTCCGATCACACAAAGAAGCTTTCTGAGAAATTTGTATCTTCATAACATTTTTTAATTCCATTGATATTTAACACCTGTTACTACTATCACAATGTTTTCTGTTAAAGATTGCTCACTTCTGAGGTGTATTTCGTCATCGCTTATTCTTGGTTTCTGTTTTTGTGTAGGTTGTTCCGAATTCAAGAGCTCCTCTCGCTATTGCGGAACACGCAGCCTCACTTTTGCCTGCAAGAAGATATATCATTTAGGTAAGTAGTCTTGCTATATTTTCCCGTGACTGCAGCTATGACGTTAAAACAAATTTCAGTCTATAGCTTATCATACCTTCAATACATGTTTTTCAGGTTGCCAAACGAATGGCTCGACAATTCTAAAGATGAAATAAAGTTCCAATGAGGAGTATCAATGGGGGAAGTATTCAGCTACTTTTTCCTGGTCTTTCGAATTTGTTTGCTTACTTACTAATCCTTTTGTTTCACAGGGATAAATCAGACAAACGTGTGAGCAGAAAGAGGTGCCATGTCAATTATGGTGCGTATGGGTTTATTTCTACGTCCGTAACGATATTGGCTGGTGCATATACGTGTTTTGAACATGTCTTCTTTTATTATATTCATTTGTTCCCTTCGTCTGTTTGCTTACTGTTTCTTTGTTTCTCCCTTCTGTAACTGATTATAAAGCCAACTTTTGATGTGATGGTTAAATAAAGTCAAAATGATCTTAATCAGACCAAGATGATCTTAATCTCATCTGACAAAAGCTCTACGTCAACAAAGCATTTGCCAATTTAGTTCACCAGGAACATTATGCTAGATAAAAGAGAAACGACCATAGCTGGTTCTGCTCTCTGTGGGAAAACCTTTACAACCTAAAACGGTGTTGGCCCAAGTCATATATAATTGAAGAAACTTTCGAATTTTTTTTTACGATATCATTAAAAAAGGTTATACTAAATCGCTAATACACATCATCGTAAAGAAAATAGAATTTTATAGAACATAAACTCAGTTCTTAATGTCGTTTGTTTCTTAACATAGAAAAATCAATATAAAACAACGAACCGTGTCTTCGATGCTCAAACTTTTTATAAGACATAAGTATACAAACACACATTGCCAAAATAAGATGATTTCACACAAACGAGATAAAATCAAGAGCACGAAGACTGGCCCATCGACTTTAAAGTTAATATTCATGCGTTTGCATTTTGATTTTTAGAAAAAATATGTTTTAAATAAATAAATAGAAAACAAATAAAAAGATGAATCCCTTCTTAATTTTTATCGTAAAATGTAAAAAAGCAAAAACAAAATTTTCCAATTTTCACAGAAATAATAAAAAACAATACTAAATTTAATAAAAGAAACCAAAGCTTAAAATTAAAAAAAAAAAAACAATCATCATTCAACACATAAACTAGAAACAAAAAAAAATTGCATATGGCCTCCGCACATGCGCGGGCGAATGTATCATAACTAGGGAAATTATCAAAAGAAAATGAAAATAAAAGTAAGGGTAAAGTGTTTAATAGAACTAAGAATGACAGCAATTGGCTGCGTACCAGAATACATTTTAGAAAAGTAATTACTTTAAAAATATGGAAAGAGAGAGAGAAGCAAATATTTCACAACAAAAAAAAAAAGAAATTGAACAATAAATTAGACCGTTAATATGATTATTGCATTCTTTCTGCAGAAACTTGGGTAAATAACGAAGAAACGACAAAAGAGAACCAGACCCGTAAAATAAAGAGTTAATAATTATGTGTCTGTATCTTGATTTTTTGTAAATAGACAATGACAAATCAAAATTCAAATAAGACAAACATAAATAATATTTTATTTTTACTTTTAGTTTGTAAAATGCAAAAAACAAACAAAACAACATATTCCACATTTCACAGAAAATAAAAACAAACCAAAATAAATAAAATTAAAAGAATCCCATACTTATATTAAAGTATAACATGTTTTCGATATATCTAAGTACCGTGTGTATCGCACTAATTAATTAAGATATTTCTGCATTAATTAACCAAAAGCATACTGTTTGATAAAAAAAAAGTTACAAATAATGCAAAAAGGACCCATTCACAAATGGCAAATGGGATGTTCATTCATATTTCTGCGGCAACTCCAATCCGACAATATCTAATTTTAAGTTTACGGGATCCTATGTCCGGTACGGTTTGGTTATATCGTTCACATAACCGGTAACAATGTTCAGGATGATTTCTTGGAAGGTATTTGAGAAATCTCGACAAGTATTCGGTTCAGGGACTGAGGACGAGAGAAAAAGGGGGCGTGGTCGGAGCCTTTGAGCTGGAATACTTGTTCTGGAGGGTTCGATTTGATCATCGCGTCTTGGAGATAAACCAGTACAGCGTAATCATCTTCCATGGTTTTGATGTAGAACCGTCGGATTGAGCCGTAATTCTTCTCCGACACGTGTAGCTTTTCAACCACCGGCGCGAACGGGATCGGTCTCATGGATACCGACGCCAATGCAACATCCTGTTAAAATAAAATAGGTCGGGTTTAGTCGAACCGAATTGTACCGAAGAGGGTAATATTAGCCTATGTGTGTATGTGTACCTTTGGAGGGCTCTGATTAAAGAAAAAATCCCTAAGCAAAGATCTGTCGAAATCAACGGCTGTTGGTGGGTTCTTTTTGTCGTTGGCGTACAAGAATAGATGGACTTGTTCCATGAGATCATAATTTGACTCAGGCTGAAAATTAAACACAATTGATTAAAATGGTTGCAATTATGCCAAAACACCACTGTTCAGATAAACCTCCAACATATAGTTATTTGGCAAATTCACCCTAAAAACAAAGATTAAAAAATTGGAGTTTTGATAGTTATGAGACCAAAAATATAAAATAAAAACCTGTTGATTGAAGAGATCAAGGGTGCTCTGAGCATTAGCCAACATAGCAGCAGAGATGAAAACAGCCTTAGAGATCTTAGAAGGGAACATCTCCATGGCATAAGACATACATGCACCTCCAAAATCATGTCCCACTAATGTCACCTGCACCCATCAATTAAAAAATCTTGGTTACTAAATTAACATTTATATTAATTAGGTAAACAGTATAACAGAATATGATGACATTGAAGTGACCTAAGACCTTCTCGGTGGGTTTAAGGGTGTCGAAGAAGTGGAGGAGCGGTTTGACATACTGAGCGAGGCTGGTGATGTTGTTGGTGTCGAAGGAACTAACACCAGAACCGGTCAAGTCAACCGCGTCGACCTGGAAGCCATGTTTCTCTAAGAGCGTTATGGTTTTGTACCAACACCATGCCCCAAACCCTCCTCCATGAACCAGCACGAACCGTTTGGTCTCTGCTCCTTCCACCTTCAGCTCCTGTTTCCATCCATTTTTCATATAACATGGCCAGTACTTAGTGTCATATAATAGCTCTCAATATATGCGTTTACCAGTAAAAAAAAAACCAGCAAACTTCGAGAATAAACAAAAGTACGAAAATAAAATAATGAGATCGAACAAATTTGGACATCTATAGTTGCCGTCTACAAGTTCCACACGTACTAGCTAGATCAACAACTTAATGTTTTATGACTAAAATATCGATCTCTATTTTTATGAATTTTTAAAATAAACTATACTATCTAACGGAAAAACGCAAATATATTGATGTAAACTTTCTGTGTATAACAGATAAACAGGTGATAGCTTTGATTTAAGAGGTGACGATCGCAACAACAAAGCTAACAAAAATGTCAGTTTTACTTCTTTTTTTCTTTTGTAACACCAAACATTTTTACATTTTCTATAAATAATCTATACGAGCTGACCGATTCGATGAATGTAGGGCGTATTTTGATCGATTTAATAGTTTCTAGCTGAGACTTGAGAGTGTACTTTTGTAAATATGTTTATATCATTGCCATTTGCCAACTTTTAGTTGTTTAGATTGATAATAGACACATTACACTTATATCATGTTTTTGTTCAATTAACCAACAAACAAGAAATTTTAAATAGGTTAGCTAAAAAAATGTTCAATTTGATAATATCGACACTTATATCATGTTTTGTGTTTTTTTTGGTACCACATTATACATTTTATGATTCAGTATGTTACAAATACAATCATGATATTGATGATATCAATATTGGAAATTCCAAGAAAAAAAAAAAGATAATAAAATCATGAGTACAGTCAAATCTATAATGAATTCAACCAAACACTTGAAACGTTTCGTTGAAATGAATCGAACAATTTATTTATACGAAACCAATTTTTACGTACGGAGAAAGTAATAGAAATCTGCTTTTACATATAATTAATATTTCCAATCAAACCTAAGCAAACAAGAGTTGAATTTCTTCTAACGTTAATCCTTGAGTCTCTGGCACCAAACACCATGTGAACACAATTGTTACTCCACAAATTATAGCGGATATAATAAAAGTCCCTGCAAATTATTTTCATAAAGACACGGTTATACATTTTAGCATCATTACTTCATTTTTAAGATCTAAATCGAAGAAAACCAAAAGCATGTAGTTTATAGGTTACTTACCGGTTGGGTTCCAAACCAACATAAAATTGAAACAATAGTTTGCTATCCAACCAGTGAACCAGTTGGCTATGGTCACTAAACTCCCAGCTAACACCTTTATATCCATTGGAAATATCTGCCAATAAATAAATATAAATAATTAAGAATAAGAACTTTTAAAAATATGATATATCATTTCGATAAAATGAAAATAATCCAAAAGTATACCTCAGACATTATAATCCATGGCAACGCTCCCATTCCAAATGCAAACATCATCGTGAATGACTGTTTAGAATACAAAATTTTCTTCACATTATGACAAATTAACAATAATCGACATAATATTTGTAATAGATATAGTTTAAATTTTGTGAGTTTCTTTCCGACCGCATGTTCTCTGAATGTCGCTGCTATAGATAAAAGAAAACATGAGAGCTTTCTTCTGTTATATGGAATCTAGTTGTTGCTGTTTTTTTTTTTTTGTTATCTAAATCCGTTTGATTTTTTGGTCGTTGTTTCTCTATTCTACTGATGATGAAGAAAAAAAAAAATTGCAGGAAAAAATAAACAAAAAGAAACTACTCATCACTGCTATCGCAATGATAGCCAAAGAGAATGTGGCCTAAAATATAGTTGTCTAGTCTGATTTAGTTTAATCAAGATGTTTAATAAAAAACAGTAACATTTTCATTCGAAGAAAGAAAAGCAACAAGCATAATTTGATATGATACCAATTGGATGACCTTATGAATATTTGATAAATTATATGATGCAGTTTGATCAAATATATGAATTATCAGTTAGACCAAAAAATAATTTGGTTATAACTTACCATTATTCCGATGAACGTCAAAACTGGAGTAATTTTTCCAATTTCGGGGGCATCTTTAATTCCAAAAGCTACCGCCAATGCGATACAACTTAAGCATAATCCAAATGCTGAAGTCTGCAAATTTAAGTCATTAAATCTATATGGATAAAATTGCTAAAAGTAGACTGCAGGCGACTAAGGAGACTATTTAAAAAGCACCGCAATGGTGCAGTAAAATTTCTTAACCTTGTTTCACTCGTACATAACGGATTTATTTATAGATGGATTATTTTCTTTAGGCAAATATATATATATATATATATAAATCTGAAATCTAGTCATTATATATAATTAACATTTAGCCATCTATTATATAATTTAAAATTTTCATTGATGATTGATAACAATGTTAAAATCTCATTAACGATAATTTAAGCTAAATATACAATTAGAAGAATATAGGTCATATTAAGTATAATATACTGGATCACATATGATCATGTAAATATTAGCTACTAAAATATATTTATATATAATAGTTATTATATTTAATTTCTAATTTTTCGCGTATCTCATTTTAACTAAACAAAAATAAACACATCATTTATACCAAGAAAAAACAAAATCTAACCATAAGAAGTGGCCGTCTTCCCCAGCGATCCACGAGGATTAAACCCATTAAAGATTTTGGTACCTGTACATGAGCATTGATAAGAGATTGGGGTTACGATGTGAAAAAATACAATCAATGTAAATATGGCTATATATATTTAAGGGAGGGGGGAAATGCAATAAAAATATAAAACCCGAATTAAGATATATACATACGACGATAAAAGACAACACCGTCATCCCAATCCAAGCAGGAAATCCTGGAAAATAAAAGTTTAAATTTAATTATTATCTAACTAAATTATTAGTGAAAATAGGAGAAATAGTTAATATCTAAGAACATGATAGATTATATTTTCACCGCCAAGTTTAAATAGAGTGCTTCCATACGAGCTTATTCCTGCAGTTCCACATAACTGCTGCAGAAGCATCAGACCTATGCCGATCTAAACATAATTAACCGAACCCAAATAAAATTTAATAATATTTATTTATTGATCTTAAATCCAAATCGTGTTTCAGAATATATTTTTGAATGACTGAAAACAAATCTTTCTTACTGTAAGTTGATGAGCATATCTCTTTCTGAAAAGACTACGAATGCCAATATTCGAATTTTGCTTCGAAACTTCTACTGAAATCTACAATATTTTGAAAAAAAAATGAGAATTTTTACATAAAAAAAAAAGTAAATATGGTTTATCCGAGGTCCGTGGATAAACAATCTATAAGTTTTCCAAAATTATGTTAAACATCTGTTTTTGATAATACTATATATATATGTATGAATACCTTGATTTCACGAGATTCAAGCACAATATCATATCCTTTTCCTCTTAATTTTTGAAGAACGACTTCAACCTCTTTATCACGACCTTGTTTTGCCTATACAAATATTTTTCAAATTAATATATACATATATATATATATGTATATTAAGTGGCATATATATAATTTATATGACTAACCAGCCATCTTGGAGACTCAGGTATGAAGAACAAACCAATAACTTGTATCCCACATGGAATAATACCTGGTTGAAAATGAATTATAGCTACATAAATTTTGAAAGTAAAAAAGATTATAGTGACAAAATAATTAATTTGGAGAAATGAAACTCGAAGGTGAATGAATAATAGATGTGAATAAATCACCGATTAAGGCTAGACTTCTCCATGACAAGAAATTTCCAAAGTAATATGCGATTGCCACTCCACAGTTTTGCAACAACTGAAAAGTATTGATATGGAAATTAGGATACAATTATACATATAAAAAATGATTATTGAATTATATCTAAACCTCGAACTTTGAATTTGTATGTCACCTGATTGCTAAATGTAAAAGTGCCTCGTACGTGCTTGGGTGTTATCTCTGCAACAAATACAGGAACCTATACGATTTTTAATTCAAGAAAGTTAGAAATATTTGATGGTTAAGGCTAAAGATCTTTTATCATCATTTAGAGATAATTTTTACCACGTAGCTGATGAGACCAACTCCAATTCCCACAAAAAATCGTCCCAAATCGAGCCAAATAATATTCTGTTGGCAAACAAATAAAGCGGTAATAAATGTATAATTTTATTAAACTTGCAAAAGTAAGTACGCAAAAGAATATAAGATGGATTATGAAGAAACCTTGGCTAGTGCAATTGCAAGCCAACCAGTTCCGCAGAATATATCAGCGAGCCACAACGTCTAAGAAAATTTGAGAAAAGAAAAACCACGAGGGTTTTAGTTTTTTTTTTTACGTTACAATACTTACAAGCATATAATAAAAACATAAGAAATGTAAGGGTGATCGATTTTCTGATAGATACTTAACCATTTTATTACCGAAGGCAGCTGCAGCTTTGGCGCTGAATATTGCACCGATCATTCCTCCAAACGTCGAAAGCGAACCAAACAGTGAAAACTGTACTTCTCAACACTTAAAGCAATTATTAGTTAATGCTTTTTTTTTTTTAAATTACCATTTTAAAACAATTTCATGTAACTAGTGATTTTATTAAAATTCTTTGTAAATGATATTTTTTTATTTATCTTTTTCTATTTCCCTTAACTCTTTTTCTGAGTAAATATAATTAAACATGGACTTACTTGTGCGAGAGAAAGATCCAAGTCTGTCATAATGGAGGACATTGTATCTGCAGTATAACCCCCCTGTATACCATAAAATGATAGAAACAATGAAGTTAATTATATTAAATGATAGAAAAAAGCATATGAATATATTAAGATAAAAACAAGCGTGACTCTTTTATTTGCAAAATCACCCCATAACGAATTAATTTGTAATTTGATATCGGTAAAGGAAAAAAGGTCAACATTGCGGTACTTATAAAACGGTGAAGTAAATTTCTAAGTATGTTTCAAGAAAATATTATATAAATCGATCAACAAATAATTGAACAAATAGAAACCGTGGCCACACATTAATACAAGGTTATATGATTGGTAACTTTTGCCGTTGTGACAATAGTTCCCTTCAAGTTGATGAGCAAGAGGACAGCGACTGGCATTAATTGGCAACAGAAACGTGACGGTATAGAAGAAACAGGATGACCACAAACACACATAAGATATTTTTTGTTTGTTACTTAGCAAAGAGTGGTAAATTTTTCCGAATGATAATTGATAAATATTATCTATGTAGACGCTATATGATTTAGATTTCTAAAGCGTTTTGATTAGTAAATATAAATACATCTGTTGACAACAAAATGTATATTTCTTTTTGTCATTCTCTTCTATATTTATCATTTTTATAAAACAAAATTTCTCAGTGTTCCTATATGAATATTCAGTAGAAGTATCATTAATTCAAGTTTTGATTGAGTCAATTGTCTCCAATCCTACATGTCAGTAAAAGGAGTCATGGCTCTGATTGAAACTCGGATTTGTATAACCGACGTTTGGGGAGAATTTGATTTTCGTTCTTTTTCGCATTAACAAGAAAAATATATACCTCTTTAACAAAGAAAAAAAAAATACCTTACCCCAACATATACTTTTAACGTCCTCTAGAAAAAAATGTTACCACGCAGCTAAAACGTTGGTTCTAATAAGAGTTTGCATGTATCTAGAGAGAGAGAGAGAGAGGGATAGAAACATACGGCAACGCCAAAGGTGAAGGAGGCGGAGACAATGATGAAGGTGGAGAAGACAAGAAGCGGAGTTATATTTGCAGTCTCTTCCCTATTTACCAATAATAATTCTTTTTCCATATTATTCTCTCCTCCCATTTTCTTCACTTAAAACCCTAAGAACAAGAACAAGATAAAATTTTCGTGCGGAAGCAAAGAGAGAGAGAGAGGAGAGAGAGAGAGAGAGAGAGAGAGAGAGAGAGAGAGAGAGAGAGAGAGGAGAGAGAGAGAGAGAGAGAGAGAGAGAGGAGAGAGAGAGAGAGAGAGAGAGTTTCGTGGTGAGGAATGTTTTCTCTCCTTCTTTATTGATGCACCACGATGGATACAAATATCATGCTATGTTGTGATGTAGATGTATCTACCTTATTTTGTGTCTAGGTTCATGTTCATTGTTTATATTAACCAATAACGAGCATACGTAATTTACATATTTTGGTTATTTTATGGTCTAAGGCTCTGGTTTGCTTTGGAAAATATTACTATTTTACTTATCTAAATATTTGAATAATATTGCCCCGTAATAGATTGTTAGCGTAAGGCATCAAGTTGATGTTTTGGTTGTTTAAAATTTATTGACTATAAGACGAGAAAGCATCAACTTGAAATTATGTCAGTGTTTTGAGAACCAACAAGTCACTTAATCTCTATAGAGTTTGAGATATTCACGTAACAAGAAAATGTGGTTTTTAGTTGAATTTAGCCTTGATGGGGTCGCTCGGTTCGATAAAAGTTAACGCAGCTCAATCATAGTTATACATAAGTTATAAAAATCCTACCCACATATGTGGAAATCTATCAAGAGTCAAGATTGAGATGAAGAAATGCAACTGAAATTCCCCACCTAATCATCACATCAGTCACGTTCCAATTTTATCCGGTTTCACCAATAAATAGGTTCCGGTCTGATGCAATGGTTATCAATTCCGGTCCGATGCAATGGATCCGGTCCCACAAGACTACAAATTCTCGGAACAAAGAAATCAGTCATACAATTAAACGTCCCAACCGTAAAGCGACGTTTGCGTTTGTTTGCCTCTAATCGCTTTTCTCAATTTGGTAGTGCAAATACGATATTCTTATCAATTATAGCAAAGCAGAATCTTCTAGTCAATTAACAATTCTACGAGATTCGTGGAGTTATATTAAGAGAAATACCCTCAAATACCACACTTTCATGTTTTTTATACAAAAATACCATGAAAATGACAAAAATAACATTTATTTAATGGTTTAAAAATAAATAAACTAATAAATTTGGGTTCAAAAGTCATTAATTAGGGTTTAGATTTTGGGTTTTAGGGTTTAGGTTTAATGAATTGAGAAGAAACATATGAAAATAAATGTATAATAGTCTTTTTTTCTCTTCAAGAAATGTCATTTTTGTCATTTTCACCTTGGTGTGGTATTTTTGTCACAAAAACATGAAAGTGTGATATTTTTGAGAGTTGCCCTTATATTAATATTTGTTTTCCTTTTCTCGCAAATATTAAAAGTGGTATATATTGGTCAAGATTTTGAAAATCAAGGTCGGTATGATGTACATTAGTGTACATACATAGGCATGTGGGTATATTGTGTACTTATGGTTGACTTTTTAACTATATTCGAAGACGCCGAGAACACCGGACATTAAGGGATTAGGCACGTTGGTGGAAGAGAGTCAGTTAGTGATGGAGAAGAGCCTAGACGGAAGCAAAAACGAAGAAGCTAGATACCAACACGGATTTACCCAAAGGGGACTATAAAAACACTCACCAAAATGAATTGGCCTTTCAAACCATTCAAATATGCACCTTCGACGTGCCAAGGGACACGATAGAGAAGTAGAAAGCTTATCCTGAAATTGTAATAAACAAATATCAGAACTAGATTTTGAATGTGCATAAGAGGAGTGAAGTTAGAGGTTTCACCTTTAATAACAACTCCGGTTCTGACAGAGATCTCGAACTAGGCGAAGCTTTATGAATGATTTCAGAAGATTTATCCCTTTCTTGTAAGCTTTCCTTCAGACTCATCTTCCCCTGTTTAGAGGTTTCTGCGGTAAATTGGCTGGACCCGAATCAGAAACTTCTTTAGTTGACACTTCTACATCCATCAAAAATCTTTTCTTATCGCTCATTGTAGTAGATTCCTCCAACTCCTTAACAGCTTTAATCTGTTTTGACTGAGGGGGGCCTTGACCAGTGCGTTTTGTTCTAAGCGAAGACTTCATATTAAGGTCTTCTTGAGCCAAAAATTCCTGCAACACAATAAACCAAATTTTATGAGTTAATGTTTTCTTTAGAAGCACAAACTTGAATCCTTGTCAAGGATCTCGAACTTGATTCAAAGGAATGAAGGATAGTAATCACAGATCAGAGAGTCAAACTAAGGTTATTAATGTACAAATGAAACAATATAGAAGTAAAGACGGACTTCAACTAATTCAACATGCATAGATAATACCTTCTTATTTATGGATTTGTTTTGGAATAGAATCGGTTGTAGCTTCATCCCCTAGCATCTGAAAATTAAACCCAATTCATACATTTAGCTAAAAGACGCCTAGAAGAAAGTGGATAGAAAATTACGAGAACTATCTTGCTAACCTTTGGTTTACGTTTTCTTCTTAAACTCCCACTAGTAGGTTCCGGTTGTAGCTTCCCCGTGGGAACAGCATTACAATCATTGGATGCTTGCCTTGAGGGTTTTGGTTTTGTATTGTAAGCAGCATTCCCAATAGCAGAAATTGCATGAAGGAGACTATCATCTGGTTCTGAATTTGCTTTTTCCCCATGACTGCTTGTGGATGTAGCTTCTGGTGAGCTAGGCTTCTCGTCCATGTCGTTTTCTATTCTCTCTTCCTTCAACTGAGCAGATAATTCTGGACCCAATGGAATATAGTAAATATTAATAAAAGTATGGTGAAAAGCTGCAGAATTAAAGCAACGGCAGGTTCTTCTTCTTAACCCAATCTACGTACTCAATGAGAAAATCTAGAGAGAAAAAAAAAACATAAAATTTCAGGTATATTCGGGAAAGATGGTTTATATTACAAGCAAAACCACACAAAGCTCACCTGACTCCATCAATGCTGCCGGAAGCAATGAAGCTGACAGTTCAGCCAAGGCTTGCAGAGCATCAAATTCATATACACAGGAAATACAGGGAATAAGATTCATATTCCCATATGTTTTCAGCAGAAGATGATGATACTTAGTTTAAATGGACAATGCAGAAAAAATATCAAATATCACAGTAGTAAAGCTTGTAAACGAAAAAAGATAGAACTTTCAGTCATGGGGAATACGTATCCCCTATATACTATTTGAGAATCTAATTTGAAGAAAAACAATGTATTCATGTATTATTTACATAGATGCCATGATGAGGTGCCAACACTACAATCATTCTCAAACCAAATTTTAAAAAGGACATCATTTACTAGATTATTTTAAAAAAATGTCATTAGTATTAATTTGGTGAAATCATAATTTATATGAATCATTTATACTTAATTTAACATTTATGAAGAAATTATTATTCTTTCCATTTCTACCAAGTATATCAAATTAATTGTTTACTTACATTCTTTATTTTGTTCTCTCATTTTCTAATTGAACAAAGTTTTATACAAATAAATAAATTATCATATCACACATATATTTTTTTTTTTAACACAACTCATAATTTGAATTTTTAAAACCAAATATCAGTTACTAAAATGTTAAAAGTTATGAATATGTCTTCAAAGTCCTACATTGGAAATGAAGATGTGTGATGGTTCAAAATACTATTATAAAAAGAATCAAAATTATAAGAAACCATGAAAATAAAAAGTGTGATCTAATAAACGTCCAATTTTAAGAGAAATATTTTTAGTAAATTTTTTTAATGAAACCATATAATTAAACCAAAATAATTTTATATTATAATAAATATTTCAACTTGAAAGAGATGAAAATATTTATATAAAGATATCAATTTTTTAAAATAGTTTAACTTGGTTAAAAAGTTAAATTATTAAAAATATTTTTATTGTTCAAATTCAAATTGACAAATTGAAAATATCTGTGTCAAATAGATTTAACTAAAGTGATTATTGTTCTTCTAATTTTACTGATGGAAAATTAGTTAATAAACCTATGTCATTAGCAAATATAAGGAAATTATACTATCACATTCCATTTCTATAAAAATCAGTTGTCAAAATGATTTAATTAAGAGGTTAATTCTTCTTTCTATTTTACTGATTGAACATTAATTGAAAAGTTAATTTAAAACAACATATATATTAACATCATATAGTGAATTTTTTTATAAAAATCATGCAATTAAGTTTTTAATTATATTTTGATGGTATATCGTAAATATACAAATGATAAACTATAGACAATATTAAACTATTTGTTGTATTTTCAGAATATAGTATTACATGCGTAATTTTTTTTTTCTGCAAGCATAAAATTTGTTATATTCAATTATTTTTATATTATATTTTCAAAATCATAATAATAAATTATTTTATTATGTATTTTACTCCGCGCATGGCGCGGGTTATTACCTAATGATATAATAAGATGGACAATACGTATTCATTTTAGGAGTGTTCTTGAACTATTCAGGAAAATGAAAGGATATAGACTGAATCACTCGGTATATTGAAGTCATATCCAATATCGTTTATTTATATTAACAAATTACAATATCCAAATGAATCCCTCAGATCAAAGTAAAATTTAAAGAGATTTAACATTGCAACACAAAGTGATGAAATTCTCCGATCAACAATCAAAGACGCATTCTTTCCATATTTAATAATTTTTTAAGATGACATATAGATATAGTCCTTTTAAAAGCTTGTTAGCTTGCTAAAGATTTTGTGGAAGTTGAAAGGCCGATATGTGCAACCATATTATGAAAGTTTCTTACACTTTTACATCTTCTAACTAATCTATCAATGCAACATAAACAATCCTTAGTTTTGTGTTACAATTTGTGCTCTCTACATTGTACAAATATTTCCCAATAAAACAAAATGATGAAACCAAATAGAAATGTGTTACCAATTCTCAGTTTCGTGTAGCGATTTCTTATTTCTTCTTTGTATAAATGTGGCCCTATAGAATGATCCGATAAAACCAATAGAAAAGTGTATAATTTTAAAATAACTAAAAAACTAGAATGAATAAAAAATCTAACGGAGAATTTCATTCTAAAGAAGTGCTGGACAGGAAATATTATCGGATAAACAACTATGGAATGGTACATGTTCTTGCTAAAATGAGAATCTCAACCATGACCTCATACAAGGGTGCTCAAGTATTTGAAGCACTTGGTCTTTCATCTATAGTGATTACTATTTGGGCTAGAAGTGTTTTGAGGGTATCCCAAGTAATGTGGAATAGCAACATTTAAGATGATTTTAAAAGATGCACATCTTTTGTATGAGATAGCCTCCCAGATTGTGGATATTCCCTTAGAAGTGCAGAAGTCTCAGCACTTTACAACTCTGAGAACTATCACGTGAGGAAAAACGAGGAGATTCATCTCGATGATTCTCTCGAGATTGTAAAATTGCAAGAGACAACAACGATTATCAGTGTGGCCGCCTACCAGAAATAGTCAAAGTGTATCAATGAATTGAACATACAAATTAATTTGTGCGGGCTCATAAATTTCAAGGAGAACTTGTAATTATTAAATTAGATAAAATAGAGTCTTCTAGTGAAATTATTAATGGTGGTACCATGAGTTATTGACTGATATCCCTAGAGGCTCATACAAACCTAGCAATGGCTATGAACAAACTTTGAAAAAAGTAAAATGCATGTGGAGGAGGGAAACTGCCTCTTCCAAAGGAACCATAAAAGAAATTCCATCAAACAAACTGTCAGTGGAAGATTTGGAGTTTCGAACTAGTATCTTATTAGTGCTGATTAGCTGCAGTTAAAGATGGCTCAGGGAACCAAACATGGGGAAGGAGGGGAGCTACCTGAGAAAGTTTTATGACACATCATTATCATCAGAAATTCTACCGGTGGTGTGGGGCTTATCAGTCCACCTCCTCATCATGATATCTATTCTATCGAGGATATTGCTCAAATAATTCACGATCTTAAGAATGCAAAATATAGGGCCCGTGTTAGTGTTAACTCGTCTCAAAAGCTGGTGTTGGAGTTATTGCTGCGGAGGTGCCAAGTACCATGTTTACCATGTTCTGATATCATGTCAGGACAGATGTACTGATGCCTCTCGCTGGACCAATATTAAAAATGATGGTCTTCCGTGGGAACTGGGTCTAGCTAAATTTTTGTTGTTGCTGCTCTTCTTGGTGCAGAAGAGTTTGATTTTAGTATTTCACCCCTTATTACCCTCGGGTGTATCATGATGAGAAAGTGCCACAAGAATACCTGCCATGTTGGAATTGCTATCAATATCCAGTTCTTCGCAAAAGAAAAAATGTTAGGGATCCTAAATGTGTTATCATTTTTTCTTATGCTTGCTGATGATGTGAGGAAGATCATTGTTGGACTTGGTTTCCGAACTCTAACTGAAATGATTAGTCGCACAAATATGATTAAACTTGACAAAGAAGTTGTCAAGAACAACAATAAGCTGGAAAATATTGACTTCTCTCTATTGCTCAGGCCCACTGCTGAGATTACTCTTGAGGCTACTCAATACTCCGTTAGGAAACAAGATCAAACCTTAGACATGGCTTTGGATCAAGAATTGATTGCATTGTATTAATCTTCTCTAGAGAAATATCTCCCAATGTACATTAAAACACCTATTTTCAACTTTAACCATACAGTTGGGGCAATGTTGAGCCATAAGCTTAGCAAGCGCTTACATTTTAGCTTGACTACTAAAAGATACATTTCATATCAGGTTGTCAAGGAAATGCAGGAAAGATTCTTGGAGCTTTCTTTTGTCCTAGAATTACACTAGAACTTGAGGGTGATAGAACGACTATCATGAAAAATGGTTCTCCATAGGTAAAAGGTTTGTCAACCCTCCTAAACGAAGAAGCTTTGATCCAAATTTTTTTTTTATCGGTAACGTAGTACTTTACTGAGTAATATATTGGGTCAGTAGTGGTGAAACCTACTTAAATAGGATGGCTGCTAAAATACTCTCTTTTTGTAATTCTGGTGCCAAAGCTATTGTGGAAGGTGTTGCTGGTCATGATTGTGAGTAGATGAGTGATGATACTTTTGTGATGCTTGGAAAGAATGGTATAAACTTTTATGCTGGTATGAGTGGTGATGTTGATTATGTCATTGATGTGGATGGAAATTTTGACATAAGATACAATTTTGAACTGGTTAATTTGGATAAAGTTGATGTACTATGACGATCATGGCGATTTTAATGACCTTGACAACCATAATATTTATTTGATAACTTCTAAAACTTATGATTCAAGTTGGATATACAAATTTGCATGTTACAACTTAAGAGAAGTTGTACATTTTTCTATACGGAATTTAACAAATTAAAATTGTAACCCATAAAAATGGATCATGGCTCTGATACTATGTAGAAGTTCATATATCATAAATGATCATATCATTTTTGTGTATAACTCGAAACTATTTATAGATAACATCATATTATTTATTTAATAATTACATCATCAAAACATATTTCTAATCATTTTAAATATTTGGATATGCCATGATTAATAGAATATTTGTTCTTAACTCCAATAGGTTTTCTTTTTCATTTCATGTTCTCGTAAGTTTAATATTTTGTATGCATTGTTTAGAAGTTTCAATTTATGTTCAAATTAAATTTAATACTCAAATCTTCAGCTTATTTATATTTTCATTTATTTTAGAGTTTTTTTTGCAGGGCTAAATTAGTACAATGAATTGAGAGAAGAGATACTAACTCATATTGTTTATGTTGCATTTTTTTTCTCTGTCTTTGCTTTAGGTTCTGCGAAGATCTAATACTATAATTTGGGTAAGTTTAATATTCCTATGCATAGTCTTCACCATGAACAGTTGTGAACCAGTATATTTTAATCAGCTTACATCTTAATATTTTTGGGGAAATTAGTGTTTTTATGAAAATCCTTTAGCAATAGACATATATTGTTTACTTAGTATATAAACTAAAGTATAAATAATCTTGCAAAGCATTTTTCATACATTGATCTGATAGAACACTGAGAATTTTTGGTTGGAAAAACTTGATTCTTAGGAATATAGCTCCAAGTAATTTTATGAGATGAGGAAGCAAATTTGGGGTAGGTTTTAGGGGGATTGGTGTGGAGAGCAAGACTACTGGTGATAGATCCACTGTCCATGAAACACCTATTGGATGCATCAAGTATATATTATGACTTAGGTCTTTTTTTTCTCAAAAATATATAATGATATTTCCTTATTTTCTTAACGAGGAAATTATTTACCTCATCTCTAATAGTTGAAACATACTTGTTTTTTATTTTGCATAAAATTTTAAAATTTTATAGTTTGTTTCAAGTCTCTCCAAATTGCATGTTTAGAGAAGGTCTTATTATTTTACCACATTTTAAACTAAAATCCTGTACAAATTCTTGCCAAATCTTCTTAGGGAGAGATAAGTTGCTTCTCAAACAAATTATTAACTAGATGATAGTCCGCACCCTATGCGAGTATAATATTTAGTATATAGTTGATTATTATATAAACTGTTATTATAGTAGTCAAGTTTTTGTGTGGATAATATACTATTTGTAGTTTTTGCTGATGTTAGATAATTGTATTATATGAGATTATATATTGTGTTGATTGGTGTTTGAATAATTGTATCATCACCTGACACAAAGTATTTCATTTGTTTCGAAACAGAAGGGTGTTTACGTCTTTTCGTTCATTAAAGTGTCACTGAGTGATATTAAATACCAAATGTGTCATTCAGTGATATTAGTTTCTAAAAAGTGCCATAGTGTGAAATAAACCTTTGTAAATAATCTAATCTTGTTTTTGTAGACAGCACTACGGCCTTACAACATATGTACGTATATATTTATAGCTACCAAACACCAATTGTGAGTTTTATTTTCAACTAAATTAGAATTGAAAATAATATAATCTCTATTTTGCAGACTGCATTACGTCCTATGTCTTTAAACTAGTCTTTACTGTGTATTATATATGTCCTTTAAACTAATCTCTATTGTGTGTGTCAGATGGATTTGTGGCTGCCAAACACCAATTATGAGTTGTATTTCAACTAAATTAGAAAGATGTATAACATACTTGACATACCTCAGCTAAAAGGGGATGGGAGTCTATCAGTTCATAGCTGCAAATACATGAAAACAAAGAGAGTCGACTATTAAGAAAGTGAAGTTGAACAATATTTTTGATACCTTAGTTTTTTTTTCAGCAATTTTTTGTGTCACATCCTGTAAGTTTGGGATGTTTATCTTTTTTACAACTTACGAGTACCACTTTTGTTTTATTGTATCTAAGCTTTTGTATGGGGAATGTGTTTATTGTTTCATTTCCACCTAAGACACCGTGAATAACAGAGAAAATTGACACGTACAATTGGTGTTCTGTCGTCAGCCTAGTGATATCCTTGAACTTAGGGATTGGAAGAGATGCATTCTCAGCGGTGAGAGCAACCAGAGATGAAGACATTTTTCTGTCTTGTAGTTTCTTGTTGTCTTTCATTATTTTCTTCAAATTGTTGAATCCATCCATGTTCAGCCTGATTAATGGAATTTATTTAAGATCCTCATAAAATGCATCTTTTATATCAGCTATCGATACTTGTGTGCATTCTGGCCCGGTAATGCTGGCTCTTTAATAATCGGGTCACAAGTGTTGACCCTATTTGCTGCATCTGAGAGCTTGACTACTTCTAATCCTTGCTGTATCCGCAATGGTTCTGGCAGGCTTTGTAGGGGTAAATCATGTGTCCCCATGCCTTTCTCTGAACCGGGTAAAGCAAGCCTCGCACTGCAAATCAAATCACTTAAAGATTACTAAATTTTCTGCACCATGGCAATATAAAACAAGTAAAGATTACTAAATTTTCTGCACCATCGCACTAAAAAAACACGCAAAGATTACTAAATTTTATGTACCAATTCAGAGCTACTTCAGAAACTGATCCTGTCCATTTTATAAATCTTTTATAGAATTCTGTTTAGTTTGTCAAAAAAAAAAGAACAATGCAAATATCAAATCATTGAAGCTTAACTGCCAAAATAGTAACTTCCAAATTTTCGGATAATAGTAAAAAATAATAAATAAATAAAAACACTTTCTTTCAAACTCACTTTGCTTTGTCGGGCGGAATGTCTCTTAACCATTCCAAATCAAGACTTCGTGTTCTGTTAGCAGTCTTTTTTCTTTCTTTTTCGTCAAACTGAAATTTCCATTAATTGGGTTTTAAATGGGGTTTACACTTGCATTTCTTAAGGCCCTTTTGGCTAAAAAGTCTGGCCCGATTGTTTAAAGCTTTTTGAATAAACGGAAAGGAGATAAACAAGAAAGATCTGGAAGAGATTGAAATATTAGAGAGAATTCCATCAATTTCCGTGATCGGAGATGCAGAGATTACGACTCTGATCAGTTGAAGGGAGTCCGAATGGACTAAAATCCTTCTGATGTTGTCGTGATGTGCTGAGATGAGGGCTGATCGCAGAGTGAGAGCCTCAGCCATGAGTGGCGAAGTGACTTCTGAGCATGAAGCTGTGAGCTTAAATAGGGGAGTCAATGTTACAGAGAAAGTCCATCCTAGACCGGCGTTTTGGGTGTCACCTCTCCAGGCAGCGTCAGTAAAGTAGATGGTGACTTGGTGATCAACCTGCGGCGGTGGGAAAGGCGATGATGTTGGGATTGATTGAAGGGTTCGTCTACTGAGATTTTGGGCAGTAAGCCATTCCCGAACTGCTTGAGTGGCGTGAAGGATGGTGTCCGAGGACCTTTGTTCAAAGAGGAGTTTAATTCTGGAAGTCAACAAATGCCATAATATCCAGGGGGAAAAGGATTCCTGAACCAAGGCCTACTGGGGGGAGGGAGAACAAAGTCTATAACTGGGTGAAGCCTACAATAATCGAGGTGGCTAAGGAAGATAAGAATGCTTTATCAAGCGGAGCAGCATCCCAAACTTGGATAGCAAACAGGCAGTGAAAAAGGAGGTGAAGAGTGGTTTCTGGTAGATTGCATCTAGGGCAGTTTAGGGTCACTAGAATTCCACGATGTGCAAGAATGACACCTATATGTAACACATTATGTAGATCTTTCTCTATGAAAAGGTGAATTTTGAGATATGTCGGTAGAGACCATACTTGTTTGATCAAATTGAGGGGAGGTTGGAGGGGGGGGGAGGGAGGGGTTTGAGCTTTGGAGGGGGGGGGGGTTGTGTGATACACGAGTTTTAAACCCTTATTTCCTACTGCAAGTGCACAGCATACGAAGTAGTATTTAGGGGTCGATCCCACGAAGACCAATTTTCACACTTTGACTTAATGAGCTAAATTAAGAGCTAAGACAATTCAAATATGTTTTTGGTTTTTTGTAGATAGCAATAATAAAACGAAATCGGTTGTAAAGATTATATTAAACAAGCGTTAGGTCAAGGAATATCGCAGGAGATTCAGAGCAACGGATCAAACAACTATTCAGGCAGTGATTAAGCATAAGTCTAGAACTCAAACACTAAGATAATATCAATCCACTCTCGTGGTATCAATATCTTTGTCTATCGACCTAGAATTCCTAACTCTCGTTGGTACTAGAAATCGTAGACAAGCATTAAGGATAGGTTTAATATGTTCACAATTCTCCAGTACATCTACTCTCGCAGGTAATGAATAAATTGCTCACCAATGCTCTTTCTAGCAACCTAGCAACTCTCGCTGTCTAAGTTAAACCCAATATCATAAAATCAAGTGATCAATTCGATCTAAGCATTAAGAACAACAAAGGTGAAGACATTGATTTGAATAGCCTATTTGTGTTTAACCCTAAAGCTCATGAATTCCTTTGACAACCTCAACCTAACTAAGAGATCTACTCAGACATAATTAAAGAAGAAGATAACAACGAGATTATAAAGTTCATCATAAAAACTTGAATATATAACATAAGCTGGATATAAACTTATAAGAACTTAATTAAAGCATAAGTATAAATATAAGAACTGAAAGTAAAACTTAAAGCATAAGCATAAATGTAAGAACTGAAAGTAAAACTTAAAGCATAAGCATAAATGTATAAAGCTTAAAAGAAACTAAATAAAACTTAATAAAAGCATAAACATAAAACTTAAAACTGAAGAGAGAGCAATGTTTAGAAGCTAGAGAAGAGAGGAGGAAGAAGATGGTGTGATTTTTAACATCAAGAGTGAGTTCTATATATAGGCCAAGGTGAGGGAAGTAGGTGAGACGGGGAATGGTCGTTCTAGGTGGAGAACCATGGTCGATCCGTAGTAGGTGAGATGCGGTGTCGGGGAACGATCGTTCCGGAGAAGAGAACGGTCGTTCTCTTGGGTTTTTGTCGGCAGAGTTGGTGAAGAGGGGAACGACCACATGGGAGAGAACGGTCGATCTCCTTGGTGTGTCGGCATGGTTGGTGAAGAGGGGAACGATCGTTCTTGGAGGGAACGATCGTTCTGGTTGGTCGTTCTGCCCCAAGAACGGTCGTTCTGCTCAGTTGATCCTTTCTCGTGTTTTCCACGTCAACTCGACTCGAATATGTCCGTAAATGCCAAACTCCTCCAGAACTCCATAAAATCTGTAAAAGACTCAAAACAATAGAAAAGACTCGAAAAACCAACGAAAGATGCAAATCAAAACTCAAACCGAATACTAAAAACGAATCAAAATACGTTAAAAACACATAATATCAACTCTCCCCAACTAAAACCTTTGCTTGTCCCCAAGCAAAATGATATTATGTGTTTTTAACGTATTTTGATTCGTTTTTAGTATTCGGTTTGAGTTTTGATTTGCATCTTTCGTTAGTTTTTCGAGTCTTTTCTTTTGTTTTGAGTCTTTTACAGATTTCATGGAGTTCCGAAGGAGTTTGGCGTTTACGGAGATGTTCGAGTCGGGAAAACACGAGAAAAGGACAAAGTGAAGAACGACCGTTCTTTGAGAAGAACGACCAGACAGAACGACCGTTCCCCCAAAGGAACGATCGTTCTCCATTTCACCAACCTTGCCGACAAAGCAGTGGAACGACCGATCCATGCAAGGAACGACCGTTCCCGGTCTCACCTACTTCACCAACAACCATGCACGGAACGACCGTTCTCCACCTAGAACGATCGTTCCCAAGCTCACCTACTTCACCTACTTCGATCGACCAAGGAGAACGATCGTTCTACACCAAGAACGACCGTTCCCCGCTTCACCTACTCCCCTTCACCTTGGCCTATATAATGGACTCACAACATCACTCTCAAATCACACCTTCTTCTTCCTCCTCTCTTCTCTAGCTTCAAAGCATAGCTTCTTCTTTAGTTTTAAGTTTTATGTTTATGCTTTTATCTAGTTCTTGTTAAGTTTCTTTTAAGCTTTAATCTTATGCTTTACTTTCAGTTCTTATCTTTATGCTTAATCAAGTTTTACTTTCAGTCTTATATTTATGCTTTACTTTTAAGTCTTTATATTTATGCTTTACTTTCAGTTATTTATATTTATGCATTACTTAAGTTCTTATTAAGTTATTTTCAACTTTCATTATCTATTCAAGCTTTTATTATGAACTCTATAATCTCTTTGTTTTCTTCTTTAATCATGTCTGAGTAGATCTCTTAGTTAGGTTAAGGTTTGTCAAAGGGATTCATGAGCTTTAGGGTTAAACACAAATAGGCTATTCAAATCAGTATCTTCACCCTTGTTGTTCTTAATGCTTAAATCGAATTGATCATTTGATTTTGATATGAGGTTATTTAGACAACGACAGTTGCTAGGTTGCTAGAATAAACATTGGTGAGCAATTTACCATTACCTACAGTAGATGTTAGTGAGAATTGTGAACAATCGAACCTATCCTTAATGCTTGTTACGATTTCTAGTACCAACGACAGTTAGGATTTCTAGATCGTTAGACAAAGTTATTGATACCACGACAGTGGATTGATATTATCTTTATTTTGAGTTCTAGACTTGTGCTTAAACACTGCCTGAATAGTTGTTTGATCCGTCGCTCTGAATCTCCTGCGATATTCCTTGACCTAACGCTTGTTAAAATTATCTTACAACCGATTTCACTTTCATTATTAGTTAATAAAAAACCAAAAACATATTTGAATTGTCTTAGCTTTTAATTTAGCTCAATATATCAAAGTGTGAAAACTGGTCTTCGTGGGATCGACCCCTAAATACTACTTCGTATGCTGTGCACTTGCAGTAGGAAATAAGGGTTTAAAACTCGTGTATCAAGTTTTTGGCGCCGTTGCCGGGGAAGGCATTAGCAATAGCCATTGAGATTTGGAATCTACCGAGTCTAAATTTTATTTACCATTAAAAAAAAAAAAAAAAAAATCTAACCTTGTTCTGTAATTTTTCTCTTTTGTGAAGGTGCATGAACCTGAGAAGCCAAGGAAAACAACTTTGATGGCCATGGACTACAATGATTGGCCACAAGAAGAGGAGGACACGTTCGAAGAATACATTGAAGATGAGCCTTTTAATGAGAACACACTTACGCCAGAACAAGAGTGGAGTGGATAAGCATTGTGTGGAAAATCCAATGCGGACAAGGAGTGACCTAGCAGTTATGACCGGTTGAGCCTCATATCACATCGGGCAGCACTAGAAGGAAGAGAGCTTACGTGGGATGAGATAATTGTAGCCCATTCACTTGAGGAGGTAATATTTGGGTTCCACCATTCCAATTACAAGGTACACCCGATTTAGCCTTTGAATTTCAAGATTTTGAGGATAGTCACATGCCTTCTATTGAAGATGTACCTTATGATTCACCTTCCTCCATACTCATTGATGAATGCTATGATTTGATATGTGAGACTCAAAGACTAGATGCTTTAAGAGTAGAAAAAGTTTGCTAGAGATTATCATGAAATATGTTTTGATACTAGTTATCTTTGTGCTTTGAATGATCATAATCTCGAGCTTAACTCTTTAATGCTAGAGGAATCTAGATCGCTTCTTGAAAAATTTGACCTAGGTGATGAATTTGATTTGGATAAGATCTTGGATGAGATAGAGAACCATAGGTTGAGAATGATGATAAAAATGATGTGTTATTTTATAAGATTGATGGAGATAAAGTTGACTATTTTGTGACAATCTCGTTTGAAGCTAAATTGATTATATCTTTCCATCGAATGCATTTGATTCTCAAAACATCTCACTGTCAAGGAATATTTGAAGATACACGCTACATTTGTAGTAAACTTCCTTGATGAGAATATTGTCTATTTCCTTTGGACAATTGTATACCTTTTTGCGCACTTTGTTTCTTGTCCCAATAAGAGAAGGACCAAAGGTGCACTGGCTCAGCCTTTTGATTCTCATGATTAGCACTTGTGCTCAGAAGTCAAGCTAACGACTTAAACCAAGCGCTTGGTGGGAGGCAACCCACTGTAAGTGTTTTTCTTTTATTTTCTTTTACTATTGATTTTTGGTTTTGTTTTTCTTTGTTTCAGATAAAAAAAAAAAAAAAAAAAAAAACCAGCGAGCACCCCAAATCTGTTTCCGAGCACCTGCTCCGCCGGAGTGCTCCATAAAAAAATAAAAATAAAAATAAAAATAAAAATAAAAAGAAGGGGGGTGCACGTCTTCAGGTAAGTTTTCTTGTCCTACACCACTGTCAAATCCATTTAGGACATTTTTATTTTATTTATGAGTTTGCGGGTTTCTCATTCAGATTTGTTTTAACCGGGACGGTTAAAAACAAGTCTGGGGGAGGGATTCATTTGTGTACTAACGATGTGTTTTGTAGTTTTTATATTTTATTTTGGTGTGTTTAAAATTTCAAAAATAAAAAAAAAATATATATATTTTTATCGAGTCAAAACAGTGTGTGATTTTGTTAAAACTTTTTGGAATTGCAACATGTTCGATGTCATTGCCTTAAGACTGTTTAGCATTGTTTGAGGATAGTTTGGAAACGCAGAAAAATCCATAACTTGATCATTTAGTGAATTTCTCAAATCATCTGAACTTAATCGAATTATCGGAACTTAATATGGACTTAATTTATCTCACTTAGGGGTTGATAATCATGTATTGGATTTTACATTTGGAGTTTTCTTTGCATCAATTTTTACCAATCTTTGCTAACTCCAAATGGCTAGACTTATCCTTAGTCTAGTACCACACCCTTACCATTTCCATGTTGAAACCCACTTTTCTTCGTTTACTGTCATTGCATTCATGTGCAAAACTATGGAGTATACGGACCGACACAACTTTTCTTTAGGATTGTGTCTAGATAGGTGGTCTCTTTCTGATTAAACTCATGGGATGTGTCTAGAAACGTGATCTCTCTCTTTGAACATATTCATTGAAAATTTTCGTTTCAAAAGAGGGTGAACTTTTAAAGGGTAGAAGGTTTTATTCACATTCAAGAAATAAGCTTACATTGTTGATGTTCTTTTGATACAGATCTTAGAGACTAACCGGTTCCATTCTCCGATATAAAAAAAAAAAAGAGAGAAAAAGAAAGAAAAAAAAAAGAAGAATAAAAATTATTTGCATTACAGAAAAGAAAACGGAAGGAACCGGGAAAGTCTAGGTAATATCGTTAAATTCCATAAAATGTTAAAAGAAATTAATCATGTATTGATTTGTGACTTGTTAAAAAGGGTAGAAGGATTAGAGTTAAGGAGAGTTGTGTACCTCCTAATTGGTCTGTGTCTCACGGTGATTTTGCATAATGATTTGCATCTGTTTATACTACTAAAAGAAACCGAAACACTTGAGCCACCAAATACCAACCTTGATACCTAGACCATAACGTGTTAGATATTCCCTTTGTGAGAGTACACGCATTTGATAATGAATGTTAAATATTAAGTTCTGCTTGATCATGAGATTTCATTTATTTGCTACGGTTATGGAGAAGTACAATGAAGTACGGTTTGATCTGAACTTTGCGAATGCGGTTTACGGGCAATTGACTTAGAGTATGGTCCTATAAGTTTTACGAATTTCACACGTTTTTCTAACCTCTCCTCTTTGTAAGATATCTGATTTTGCTTGGGAACAAGCAAAGGTTTTAGTTGGGGAGAGTTGATATTATGTGTTTTTAACGTATTTTGATTCGTTTTTAGTATTCGGTTTGAGTTTTGATTTGCATCTTTCGTTAGTTTTTCGAGTCTTTTCTTTTGTTTTGAGTCTTTTACAGATTTCATGGAGTTCCGAAGGAGTTTGGCGTTTACGGAGATGTTCGAGTCGGGAAAACACGAGAAAAGGACAAAGTGAAGAACGACCGTTCTTTGAGAAGAACGACCAGACAAGAACGACCGTTCCCCCAAAGGAACGATCGTTCTCCATTTCACCAACCTTGCCGACAAAGCAGTGGAACGACCGATCCATGCAAGGAACGACCGTTCCCGGTCTCACCTACTTCACCAACAACCATGCACGGAACGACCGTTCTCCACCTAGAACGATCGTTCCCAAGCTCACCTACTTCACCTACTTCGATCGACCAAGGAGAACGATCGTTCTACACCAAGAACGACCGTTCCCCGCTTCACCTACTCCCCTTCACCTACTCCCCTTCACCTTGGCCTATATAATGGACTCACAACATCACTCTCAAATCACACCTTCTTCTTCCTCCTCTCTTCTCTAGCTTCAAAGCATAGCTTCTTCTTTAGTTTTAAGTTTTATGTTTATGCTTTTATCTAGTTCTTGTTAAGTTTCTTTTAAGCTTTAATCTTATGCTTTACTTTCAGTTCTTATCTTTATGCTTAATCAAGTTTTACTTTCAGTTTATATTTATGCTTTACTTTTAAGTCTTTATATTTATGCTTTACTTTCAGTTATTTATATTTATGCATTACTTAAGTCTTAAAGTTATTTTCAACTTTCATTATCTATTCAAGCTTTTATTATGAACTCTATAATCTCTTTGTTTTCTTCTTTAATCATGTCTGAGTAGATCTCTTAGTTAGGTTAAGGTTTGTCAAAGGATTCATGAGCTTTAGGGTTAAACACAAATAGGCTATTCAAATCAGTATCTTCACCTTGTTGTTCTTAATGCTTAAATCGAATTGATCATTTGATTTTATGATATGAGGTTAATTTAGACAACGACAGTTGCTAGGTTGCTAGAATAAACATTGGTGAGCAATTTAACCATTACCTACGACAGTAGATGTAGTGAGAATTGTGAACAAATCGAACCTATCCTTAATGCTTGTTTACGATTTCTAGTACCAACGACAGTTAGGATTTCTAGATCGTTAGACAAAGTTATTGATACCACGACAGTGGATTGATATTATCTTTATGTTTGAGTTCTAGACTTGTGCTTAAACACTGCCTGAATAGTTGTTTGATCCGTCGCTCTGAATCTCCTGCGATATTCCTTGACCTAACGCTTGTTAAAATTATCTTACAACCGATTTCACTTTCATTATTAGTTAATAAAAAACCAAAAACATATTTGAATTGTCTTAGCTTTTAATTTAGCTCAATATATCAAAGTGTGAAAACTGGTCTTCGTGGGATCGACCCCTAAATACTACTTCGTATGCTGTGCACTTGCAGTAGGAAATAAGGGTTTAAAACTCGTGTATCACAAAACTAGATATCTTACAAAGAGGAGAGGTTTGAAAAACGTGTGAAACCCGTAAAACTTATAGGACCACATTCTAAATCAATTGCCCGTAAACCGCATTCGCAAAGTTCAGATCAAACCGTACTTCATTGTACTTCTCCATAACCGTAGCAAATAAATGAAATCTCATGATCAAGCAGAACTCAATTTTTAACATTCATTATCAAATGCGTGTACTCTCACAAAGGGAATATCTAACATGTTATGGTCTAGGTATCAAGGTTGGTATTTGGTGGCTCAAGTGTTTCGGTTTCTTTTAGCAGTACAAACGGATGCAAATCATTATGCAAAATCACCGTGAGACACGAACCAATTTGGAGGTACACAACTCTCCTTAACTCGAATCCTTCTACCCTTATTTAACAAAGTCACAAACAAGAACATGATTTTTTTTAACGTTTTATGAAATTTAACGATATTACCTTGACTTTCCCGGTTCCTTCAGTTTTCTTTTCTTATTCTCTTTTTCTTTTTATTTTTTCTTTTTCTTTTTTTTTCTTCTTTTTTTTTTATTTTATTTTATTTTCTTTTCTTTTTATATTTTTTTTTTATATATCGAAGAATGGAACCGGTTAGTCTCTAAGATCTGCATCAAAAGAATTTCAACGATGTAAGCTTATTTCTTGAATGTAAACTTCTACCCATTTAAAAGTTCATCCTCTTTTGAAAAGAAAATTTTCGATGAATATATTTAAAAAGAGATCACTTTTCTAGACACATCCCATGAGTTTAATCAGAAAGAGACCACCTATCTAGACACAATCCTAAAGAAAAGTTGTGTCGGTCCGTATACTCCATATTTTTTGCACATGAATGCAAATGACAGTAAATGAAAATAAGTGGATTTCAACATGGAAATGGTAAGGATGTGGTACTAGACTAAGGATAAGTCTAGCCATTTGGAGTTAGCAAAGATTGGTAAAAATGATGCAAAGAAAACTCCAAATGTAAAATCCAATACATGATTATCAACCCCCTAAGTGAGATAAATTAAGTCCATATTAAGTTCCGATAATTCGATTAAGTTCAGATGATTTGAGAAATTCACTAAATGATCAAGTTATGGATTTTTCTGCGTTTCCAAACTATCCTCAAACAATGCTAAACAGTCGTAAGGCAATGACATCGAACATGTTGCGATTCCAAAAAGTTTAACAAAATCGCACACTGTTTTGACTCGGTAAATTTTTTTTTTTTTTTTTTTTTGAAAATAACCCACCAAAATAAAACAAAATAAAACATAAGAAATAAACATCCATAAAACATAACGTTAGTACACAAATAAATCCCTCCCCCAGACTTGTTTTTAACCGTCCCGGTTTAAACAAACTGAAAGAGGAACCCGTAAAATAAAATAAAAGTGTCATAAAATAAAAATGGATATAACAAGGGTGATAGAAATAACCACAGCTCAGTGGTCGCTTGGTGGAGCTATCGGTGCTGCTCTCTAGCCTTCATCCGCTCAACCGATCTTGTCTCGCCTTGGTCCTCCTCTCGTGGCTGTCGCTGGAGTCGTCGCTGTCATCTCCTCGTGTCTGCGAACCTGATGCACAAGAACATGGTCGAATCTTTTGGATCGCTCCCCAGATCTTCCTCATCATCGAGTTGTTCTTCTTTTGCGATTTGATGATCCATTGGAGCTGTTCTGCGGTGTTATCTGCTGGAGGGCTCGGTGGTAAGCGGTATCTGTCAGCGCTGTGTGGGAGGAGTTGTCGTGGCTGTGATTCTTCTTCTTCTTCGATATCATCTCCGCCCTCCGCCATCTCATCATCACTCTCTTCGTCACGCTGTGGTGCGTGCAGTGGTCGATGTATCTTGCGAGGTCGCGAAACTTGTGCGACTTGCCCCGCTGGATCTGCTATCAAAAACTCCTGACCAACATCAAACTCCAAACTGTCCTGATCAATGAGAGAAGTGATACCTCTGTTCGGGAGTCTACAAAAACGGGCCACTCCGTCGCACCCATAGAACTGGTAGACGTCCTTCTTGTTGAGGACTGTGCAACGGATGAGATGGTCGATGTTAATACTCTCCCATTTGTTCAAAACCTCCTCTCCGGACAGATCAACCTGCGTGTGTTGGAAGATAGGCGTGAGGATGTTGCTTACATATGTTATCTTCGGAGGCCTCGTCTTGATCTTCACCAACATGTCACACACACACAGCAGCATAGTTCTCGGTAGGACCGTCCGAATCTGCGTACATCGGAATGAGATGCTTCACTCCATAGAACAGCATCCATAACTCATCATCTCGTACAGCTCCCGGTTCCTTCTTGCAGAAGAAGGTGTTGCTTATGATCTTCACCACAACTCTCAAAACCGGATTCCTGATCGCGGTTATCTTAGCGTTTCGCGGAACATACTCCCCACTAGCAATGATCCCCCAGAACTCATCCGCGTCTTCTTTTCTGAATTTGGAGAACTTGACGTCTTCTCCTTTGTGGAAACCATACACATCGCAAATCTCGAAGAGGCTGTACTCGTAGTGCTTCTTGTTGAGGAAGAAGGTGAGAGTGCCCTCACTTGCCTTTGGTTTCTCGGGATTGGCGTAGGTGAGACGGCAAGTCGCGAGGAACTCCTTCACCAACTTAGGATAGATGGGCACGTTGATCTTCCACAGCCGTCCGAATCCAATGTTTTCGAACACAGTCTCCACATCCTCTTTCAGACCCAACGCCTCCAATGTAGCCTCACTGCCCAACCGGTTTGGCATAAGCTTCGTTTGTCGCAAGTCCGCCAAATACTTGGTGTCGATTGCATCCCACTTTTTGGTTATGGGTCTGTTGAGCGGGTTCTTGTCACGCTTTGTCTTACGCTTCCTGCTCGTGTTGCTAGAGCTTCCCACTTCTCGTTGAACTCCGCTCATCCTTTGTTAATCGTTAGAACGGTTGCCAGAATCAGAAAGAGTGTGAAAAATCAAGTGGATTAGCACCAAGAATCAACAAAAACCCTCAAAAATCGAAAGAGATATGGTTGATTGAAATTTTTTTTAGGTTTTGTTCAAGAGGAGAAGGATGAAGAACGATGAAGATGAAGAAATGAAGAAGAAATCGATCGTTCTCATTGATAAATCAAGTTGTTTTCCGGTTTAACTTAAGTAAAAACCGGTTTAATCGCGAAATTGGGGGAGAAATCGAACCTTGGAATAATCGTCCTTACCCCAGAACGATCGTTCCGTCGAGGAAAATGATGAGAACGACCGTTCTAGGCAGAGAACGGTCGTTCTGAGTGAAAAGCGAGAAGACGGATGAGCATGAGAACGACCGTTCTCCTTTCGGGATCGATCGTTCCGTCGAGGAAAATGATGAGAACGACCGTTCTAGGCAGAGAACGGTCGTTCTGAGTGAAAAGCGAGAAGACGGATGAGCATGAGAACGACCGTTCTCCTTTCGGGATCGATCGTTCTGGCGTAGATAAATGTGGCGAACGACCGTTCTAGGCACAGAACGGTCGTTCCGTCGTGAAAGACCAGAAGACGGATGGCTTATAGAACGACCGTTCTTCCTCGGGAACGATCGTTCTGCGTTGTAGAACGACCGTTCATGTTAAGAACAATCGATCTCTTCACTCCCAGCAGAGTGGTTTCTCGAGCACTTAATAAAAACCTGCAAAAACAATCTCAAACAAAACAAGAAACGTAAATAGAACAAAAATAAATAAATTTTTTTTTACAATATTTACATGTTACCTGGTGGGTTGCCTCCCACGAAAGCGCTTGTTTTACGTCGCTAAGCTTGACGTTGGTGCCACGTGTCAGTTAGGCTGGGTTTGAGAGCTTGCTTCAAAATATGCTCCATAATCAGGCATCCTCATGTTCAGAACCATACTCAGCATTCCATTCACAACACCAATACCCTTCTCTTTCAATTCTGATGGAAGAATAGCTCTAACTCTAGAGAAAGGTTTAGGACGACCTTTGCACTTCACCTTGTAGTCAACCGAGTTTCCATCATATCCTTGAGGGATCAAAGTCATTTGAGAACCTCCCGTCATCTTTTTGCACTGTATGTTTCCCTGCGTCTTTGCCTTCTCCCTAAATTTCCCGGTTGGTGGAGCAGGTGCTTGCGGAATCGGAGTACGTGCTTCCTCTCTATCCACTGCTGAGATGCAAGAGGCGCATCTGGTTGTTCCTATGGGAACGGCTTCGTAGAAGAGATTCTTGTCAATCTTGGAAAAGCAGACTTGCCTATTTGGCATATCGATGATTGCAAACACAGTAGCCATGAACGGTCTTCCAAGAAGTAAGGGCATGCCATAACCTTCTCTCATCTCCACAACCTGAAAATCGGTTGGAACTAGGCAATCCCCTATTCGGACAGGTAGATCGTGAATGCTGCCAGAAGATGTTGTTGAGGAGGTGTTTGCAAATCGAAGAGTCATATGACTAGGCTTTACCTTAGAAAATTTCAACTTCTCTACAATTGTCTTTGACATGAGATTCACAGTAGACCCGGAATCACAAAGAGCGTCCTTGAATTCAACTCCAGCAACCGAGCATGGGAGTAAGAATTTTCCGGGATCTTCAACCTTAGGCAATACCCTCAGTGCTGGTGGTGTACTCCTTGCTTCTACAAAGACTGCCTTAATCTCTTCTTGAGTTATCTTCTTAAAATCAGCTGGTTTCTCTGCACTGATGGACTCCCTCTGATCTTTAGGTAAAACTGGATAAGGTACTTTAGGAATGTATACCCTTGCTGGAAGATTTTCTGATGCCTCAGCAGTTTGACCAATCTGAATCTCAAGCTTCTTCATGCGAGTGCAAACAGCTTCAAACTTATTGTTGAGATCATTGTACATGCTGTCCACCTTGATATTGACCTCATCAGCAGATTTTTGTTGGTTGAGTAGAACTAAGTGCATAAGAGACTTCAGCTCGTCTTGAGAGTTAGACGCCGAAGCTTGCAAGCTCTGATTCTTCACATGGCCTTCATTCACGTAGTTCACCTCTGCGTGAGTCCCTGACGTCCTCTTAACTGATTCAGCGGTTTGTACAATCTGCGTGTCAAGCTGCTTCATGTGAGTCTGTACTGCTTCGTACTTCCCATTAAGGTCCACATACATGGTGTCAATTTTTGTATTGATCTCAGCCGCGGCTTTTTGCTGTCCCGCCAGTAGTTGTTGCATCATGTTCTTCATCTCGTCTTGGGAGCCGGTTGCTGAAGATGAAAGCTGCGGATTTGTGAAAGGTTGGGGGTGCGAGTTTATTAAGGGCTGCTTTTGTTGATTTCCTCCTTGGAATCGGTTCTGATTTGGGACGAATTGTCTACCCTGGTAGTTGTTGGAGTAGCCTTCCTGTAAGCCCATCTGATTCTGTCCTCTCTTAGGGTAAACCTGGTCTTGAGGATTCTCCACATTAGTGCTCCTATAGGACAAATTCGGATGGGTATTGAAACCTTGGTTATTGGAACCGCGGTTCTGTCCGAATCCTTGCCCGTTCACATAATTGACCTCCCTCCGATCATCACTGGTTTCTTCCTCATGGACTTGAGCGAGGACGGACTTTTGGTTCCCATTAAGGAGAAGGTTAACCTTGGTCGTGAGCTCCGCAATCTGCTTGGACTCCACACTGTTGACCTTCTTTCTGTCGTACTCTGGGTTTTTGTTGCTGGAACTTGCGGCTAGGTTCTCGATCAGCTCCAGAGCTCCTTCCTTTGACTTAGTGTAGAAGTCACCGTTACTAGCTGCATTCAGGGCGTTTCTGTAGTCCCAATCTACTCCGTCATAGAAGGTGCTGAGCAGCTGCTCATCACTAAACCCATGGTGAGGGCACTCGCGCTTGTACTCCTTAAACCGCTCCCATGCTTCATTGAAGGATTCACCGGACTGTTGTTCGAATGAGGAGATCTTGTTCCTCAAGGCTGCGGTCTTGGATTTCATGTAGAACTTATCCAAGAAGGCTGATCTTGCATCAGCCCAAGTCGGTAGAGAGCATGGTGGTAAAGATTTTAACCACTGTGATGCTTTTCCCGCAAGAGAGAAAGGGAAAAGCTTGCACTTCAAAAAATCTGGGGGCACACCATTGGAGCTGGTTGTGCTACAGATCTCTTCAAAGTTCTCGATGTGATCCATCGGAATCTCAGCAGGCAGACTGTGGAACAGGTGTTGCTTCACGAGGGCGATCATCTGAGACTTGATCTCGTAGTCTTGCCTCTGGATGGTCGGGGTAACGATCGCAGATCGATCTTGGTAGTATGCGTGAGCCGCATCTTTGTCCCCGAAGGCAGGTTGTGCAACGAGTTGCCTCTCTTGTTGCAAACGAAGCTGCTCCATGGCTGTCTGAAGTTGTAGCAGCTGAGCTGCGATGTCTATTTGTCCGCCCATCTCTGAGTTGGCCGTCCGAGCTGATATAGCCGCCGCCGTCCGCCGCCTCTTGCTGCCGCCGGCTGCCATTTTGTTCTTCAAGGGAGATCCGACTTCTGCTTGTGTTTACCGAGGTCTTTAGCTCCCGGTTCCTGTCCATTCAACATCCTAAGGTGATCAAGGTAATCCCTAGTCTAAAAACAAAGAAAAATCGAATTGGACTAAGAAGAATAAGAAACCCTAAAATCAATCTCTCTCTATGAACTTGTTTGTTCATATTTAAACCATTATCTGAACTTGGATCTAAGATAATATCAAGACCATTAAAAATCGGTTATATTGTTTAACTTGTTTGGTCTTTTGAAAAACCCTAAATCGAATTTGAACTAAGATGAGGTTGGACCATAAAATCGGATTGCTTGATATACTCGCTTGGATCGCATGGCTTGTTTGAAATCAGTTGATGTATTTTGCTTGGATTGATTGTTTTGCATCGAACCATATAACTTGTTTCATCATATCTCAAAGTCGGCCATAGCATGTTCATGCATCAAATCGAATTTGGTTCATTCATTAATTGGTTGCATAGTCTCATCATGTTCTTAAAATCAGTTATATGCTTCCATGAGTAAAGTTGTTAGATTATCTTGTTTAACCTTGATTGTTTTCAAAAAAAAACCCTAAAAAAATAAAAAATCGGCCATGAGAAAGAGAAGAAGAAATCGTGATTGGCCAAACCCTAATCCTAATCATAATTCAAATATGAAATCTCTAATCACTTCCTTTTTGGAAAAAGGAAAGTCTTAGAAATATCATTTTCCCTTTAAAGAATTATCCTTTTAATTGTTTTTCCTTTTCTTAAAGGTCAAGGATTAACTTTTAATTAAGGATAATAATCATAATCCTATTCTAAATAGGAAAATATAATTCCTTTCTTTTAGTAAAAATGAAAGTATTAGATAATATCATTTTTCCTTTAAAGATCTATCCTTCTAATTGTTTTTCCTTTTCTTAAAAGTCAAGGATTAAATTTTAATTAAGGATTAAATTAAAAATAGAAAATATCAAGTGCATAAACCATTAATAAAAATCGGCCCATATAATTATTTGTTTGCTTGCTCAAATTGCTTGATTGATTGTAAAGCTTAAAATCGGATAAACTATACCGGCCATATTCCTAAAGTCCGGGTTTTATTAAAAAGTCCTAAGTGAAAATTTGATGCATGACGACCATATTCCTAAGGTCCGGATCATATTTTAAAATGCCATAACTGAAAATTGTTGGATATTTTCAGATGAAAGGTCAACAACTTAGACTTCGCAGCCCTCAATCTCTCAGGAGACAATTACTTGCAATGGGCACTAGATGCAAGGATCCTACTAAGGTCAAAAGGGCTCGGAGAATGCATCACTGAAGGAAATAACAAGCATGAGCGAAATCGGTACAAGGCGATCTTAATCATACGCCATCACCTCAATGAAAGTCTCAAGGATCAGTATCTGACAATTGAAGATCCTTTGGATCTATGGAAGGAATTGAAAAAGAGGTATGACCATCAAACAACGGTCATTTTGCCTAAGGCAAAGTTTGACTGGCTGAACTTGCGATTCATGGACTTTAAGTCTGTGGATTAGTACAATTCAGCCTTGTTCAAGATAGTTTCAAAACTGAAACTATGTGGCGAAACCGTATCGGAGAATGGTATGTTGGAAAAGACATTCTCCACCTTCCACTCGGGTAATATATTGTTACAAGAACAATACCGCGAGAGAGGCTTCGCCACTTACTCAGATCTGATCGCTTGTCTGCTGCTTGCCCAACAAAACAACAAGCTTGTTCTGGTCAACAGTGAAATGAGACCAGCTGGAACAGCCCCACTCCCTGAAGCCAATTTGGCCGCTGAGAAAAGAGAAAAAGAGGCAAACCATGTCCATAGAGATCAAAAGTATTACGGCCGTGGACGTGGTGGGAAAGGAAAAAGGCGTGGTCGAAGTAATTACCACCCCTATGGTCGAGGTAAAGGCCGTAACGACCGCGGATTCCAAGAGGACCCTAACCGCGGCCGTGGCCGTGGCCGTGGAAATGGCCGCGGATATCAGTCTGGACATCAGTCCGACCCAACCAAATCCGTTTGCCATCGTTGTGGGATGAGTAACCATTGGGCCAAGACTTGCAGGACTCCCAGACATCTTGTAGAATGCTATCAAGATCGCCTTAAAGGAAAGAATCCTGAGGCCCACATGATCCAGCATGAACATAACAATGAGGGTGACTTCGATCATGAAAACGATGACCTTATGAACACAGATCGGAACGATAACATAGATTATGAGATTTCCGATTGCTTGAAGTAAATCCGAGATTTTTAAGTTTTTCCATTCCATGTTGCTTTTATTTGTGTTTTGAGTTTAAGTCTTTGGATTTTATTTCTTTGGTGTTGAATGAATAATATTAAGGCTTTTAAGACATAAATTCTTGTTTTATGAAGTATGGACGAGTTCGTGGCGGATAGTGGGTCAAGCCACACGATTTTAAAAGATAAAAGATACGTCATAAATCTTACACTCAAAAAGGCAAACATAAGTACTATAGCAGGACCGGCCGGCCTTATAGAAGGTTTCGGCCAGGCCAACATTTTAATGCCTAAAGGAACGCATCTAGAAATCCCTGATGCATTGTTTTCACCATGCTCAAATCGATCCTTATTGAGTTTTAAAGACATTCATCTGAATGGTTTTCATGTGGAAGACATTCATCTGAATGGTTTTCATGTGGAAACAATGGGCGGAGGAAACAGAGAATTTCTCCAGATAGTTAAAATCGCCCAAGGCCAAAAGAAAGTCCTTGAGACTATACCTGCAATAGCTACAAGCTTATACTGTATAAAAATCGGTATGATAGAAGCCAATGCCACCGTAAAAAAAGCTTTTACAGATATGTTCACTTTACGGCATGACCAGCTGGGACATCCCGGGTCAGGAATGATGCGGAAATTGATATTAAACACGAGAGGACACGCCTTTAAAGAAAGGAAAGTGATCCTGAAAATTCAAACTTGTGCTTCGTGTTCACAAGGTAAATTGATTGTAAGGCCGTCACCAGTAAAAGTGACTAAGGAAACGATAAATTTCCTAGAAAGAATTCAAGGAGACATATGCGGACCAATACACCCACCTTGTGGGACGTTCCGATATTTCATGGTCCTCATTGACGCATCTACACGATGGTCACATGTATGATTACTGTCAACATGGAACTTGGCATTTGCAAGACTCCTTGCTATGATAATCCACCTACGGGCACACTTTCCAGATTTTCCTTTAAAAACCATCTGTATGGATAATGCGGGTGAGTTTACCTCCAGAGCTTTTGATGATTATTGTATGTCCATGGGGGTAAGTGTGGAACACTCCGTGGCACATGTACATACACAGAACGGCTTGGCCGAATCTCTCATCAAACGCATACAGATGATCGCTAGACCATTACTCATGAGATCAAAACTTCCAGTATCAGCCTGGGGACACGCAGTCTTACATGCTGCAGAATTAATCCGTATCAGGCCATCAAGTGACCATGAATATTTTCCCTCCCAATTAATTACGGGTCAAGAGCCAGACATATCCCATCTTAAAATATTCGGTTGTTCAGTTTATGTACCGATTACTCCACCACAGAGGACTACGATGGGACCTCAGAGGAGGATGGGGATATGTGTTGGATATGATTCACCCACGATCATAAAATATCTTGAGCCAACCACCGGTGATATGTTCAAGGCCAGATACGCGGATTGTCATTTTGACGAAACCATTTTTCCAACATTATGTGAAGTAAAACGGCTGGGTAAAGAAATTGCATATAACTATACATCCTTAAATTGGCAAGATCCTCGGACCCAAGAAAGTGACTTGGAAGTCCAAAAGATTATTCATATGCAAAAGCTAGCTATACAATTGCCAGATTCCTTTGCTGACCCGCAGAGAGTACAAAATCGTATATACCAGCCGTGAATGCACCAATACGAATTGATGTCCATGATGGACCGCAAGTTGCTACAGAGTCTAAGCCACGAGCAAAGCGTGGTAGACATATTGGTTCCAAAGATAAGGCTCCTCGGAAATTAAAGAAAAGTGCTGAAATTCAGACCGAGGAGATAGTGGATGGTCCAGACACAAATGAACCTAAGGAGCCGCAAAATGAAGCTTGGGACGCCGAGCCTCATGGTCCTGAAGTTCTCGATAACAATGAGATCTCAATAAATTTGGTTATGTCCGGAATCCAATGAAACAGAAAAGACGTCGACGTCGATGATATATTTGCATGCAATGTAGCACTTGAGATTATGAATGAGAATCTAGAACCCACGTCAATAAGAGAGTGCACTCAACTATCTGATTGGGCTAAATGGAAAGAAGCCATAAATGTGGAGTTAAACTCTTTAAAGAAGAGAGAGGTTTTTGGTCCCATAATTCGGACACCTCGTGATAAAATCCCAGTTGGACATAAATGGGTCTTTGTGAGGAAGAGAAACGAACAAGGAGAGATTGTTCGACACAAAGCACGGCTTGTGGCACAAGGATTCTCACAGAGACCAGGAATCGATTATGAGGAGACATACTCCCTTGTGGTAGATGCAACGACATTCCGATTCCTGATAAGTCTGGCCATAAAAGAAATTTGATTTACGGTTAATGGATGTAGTAACCGCCTATTTATATGGTCCACTGGATAATGAGATTTATATGCGATTACCAGAGGGTATTGAGCTCAAAGATAAGAGAAGTTCTCGCGAAGAACACTGCATTAGGCTGAACAAATCCTTATACAGACAGAAACAAAGTGGGCGCATGTGGTACAATAGATTGAGTGAGTACCTAGTCAAAGAAGGCTATAGAAATGATCCCATCAGTCCATGTATCTTTATAAAGAAGTTTGCAAACAAAGGATTTGTAATTATGGCAGTATATGTGGATGATTTGAACATCCTCGAAACTAATAGAGAGATCGCCCAAACAGTTGAATTGTTAAAGGCCGAATTTAAAATGAAAGACTTAGGAAAGACTAAGTTCTGTTTGGGAATACAGCTTGAGTACGTAAATGATGGAATCCTTGTGCATCAAATGGCATATACAGAAAAGTACTCAAGAGATTTAATATGGACCAGGCCCACCCATTGAGCAGCCCAATGGTGGTGAGAAGCCTCGCATTGGATAGTGATCCATTCGGTCTGAAGAGAAAGGATGAAGAAGTCCTTGGTCCGGAAGTGCCATATCTCAGTGCCATAGGAGCGTTATTATATTTGGCTACTCATACTAGACCAGACATTTGTTTTGCTGTGAAACTCCTATCAAGATTTAGTTCTTATCCAACCCAGAGGCACTGGAACAGGATTAAACATATACTTCGTTACCTACAAGGAACGAAGGACATGGGTCTATTTTACACTAACCATAATGACAAAGGTTTAGTTAGTTTGCCTGATCCAGGTTATCTATCGGATCCACACAATGGACGATCTCAGACAGGATATGTGTTCACTCACGAAGGAACCGCAATTTCATGATGATCCATAAAGCATACGCTCAAGGCCACATCGTCTAATCACGCAGAGATTTTGGCAATTCATGAAGCTAGTCGTGAATGTGTTTGGTTGAGATCGATGACTCAGCACATAAGGCGAGATTGTGGGATGACCGATGGAAAGGAAGAGCCAACCGTACTTTATGAGGACAAAGCACATTCTGCCGAAAATTCTTTTTCACTCACGATCTCCAGAAGGCTGGAGAAATACAAGTGCTTCAAGTCCGTTCAAGTGACAACTCAGCCGACTTATTCATAAAGTCGCTCCCAACCTCCACGCTCAAGAAGCTGATGTATCAGATCGGCATGCGCCGACTAAGGGACGTTAGTGATGCCTAAAACAGGGGGAGTAATACATGTTGTACTCTTTTTCCTCGCTAAGGTTTTGTCCCACTGGGTTTTCCTTAGAAAGGTTTTAATGAGGCAGCATCCCCAAGCGTATTACAAAGACCCTTGATTGCATCGGGCTCGGTCATTTCGTCCAAGGGGGAGTGTTATGAACCGTTTGGTTTAATGGACTCAACACAGACCGACCCACGTAGAGGTTATTACATAACTGGTCCTTATGTTTAGTATATATTAAGTATTAGACATTCCCTTTTGTACAAGGAATATGTTTATGGAATATTGCCATATTGATCCTTATGTAAACATATATATAAAGACCTTTTGGTCTCGTTAATAATACAATAATTCACAACATTTTTTTCTTTTTTTGTATTTGATCGGAAGTCATGTGTGACGATAAGAAGAGAATAGATTGAAAGAAAGATGAAGAGGGACATTATGTAATTTCTTTTGCTATAGAAAAAAAAAAAGAAGTTTTATCAATTAATTTATCATTTTTCTTTACCTTTTCCTGCAATTTCTATGTAAAAAAAAAAAATCCGCGCACCCATTTTGATGTGCTACAATTAGACAATATCTCTAGTCTATACTGTATTTTATTTCTTGCTACCTCATTTATCTCTACCTAGGTAATAACCTGCGCCATGCGCAGGGTAAAATATATATTTATTATTTTCTTAATATGATTTTAAGATTATATTATAAATCATAATTTTTTATTAATTTTCAGAATTTCTGTAAAAAAATTAAAATATTATTATATAGTAGACATTGTTTAAATTTGATGTGTCTATGAGTCAAATTTAATAGAATATATATCATAGTAAACCATAAAAGAGCTCAATTAATAAAAATCTAAGAAAAATTAATTGATATTTTGTATTACCATTTTCTCTATATATGATTTTATCTAATTTGAATCTAATTTAATGATGATTTGATTATAGGGACAATTACACTTATACACTTTGTTTGGTACATTTTTTCATTTTTGCACTTCCATGAAACACATTTTCATTTTTACACTTTCTCTTGATGGTTAATGACCAACTTACCCCTGCAGATTTATTTCTCTTTTTCGATTAAAAACACAATCTTCTTCTCCGAAACACAAAGCACGAAACTGACGACCGACGAGAACTCAGAGACTGATGGAATCTCGAAGATCCGGCTGAAAATCGACAATACCAAATACATAAAGCAGTTTCGGAACCAGCCTTGAAGAAGAGACAATTGTTTTGGCTCCATTCATCGACGGAGAATCTGAATTGAAAAATTCATGATCCGACGAAGACTTCCGAAGATTGAGACTGAATCAAGGACTCTCAATACAATTCCTGATGGCAGGGAAACGAGTCGCTGAGATTAGCCGGAAACTGAAGGTAATTTTTTTGTACAATGGATTTGAAGAAAGATTATAAATTTTTGCTGTTGTCTTATGGTTGTAGTTCCTCTGCTAAGGCTTAGTTTTCTCCGCATTGTATAAATGAATCCGTGTTTGGACCTTTCTGAGTTTGTAATAATTTTCATTTTGTTGTGCTCACATATAATGGTATTGATTGGAGAAACCGGTTCAGTTAGTTCAGTTCCTTACTGATTCCGGAGTTGCTGCTAGTGAATCGATCGTTTGTACGCAACCAAGGAAAATCGCTGCATTGACATTGGCTGATCGGGTCAGAGAAGAAAGCAATGGTTATTATGAGGAAAACTCTGTCCGCTGCACTTCAGCTTTCTCTTCTACCGAGCAGATTAGTTCCAAAGTTGAGTTCATGACAGATAATTGTCTGCTTCAACACTACATAAAAGATGGGGGTTTGTATGGCGTTTCATGCGTTATTATTGACGAAGCCCATGAAAGAAGCTTAAATATGGACCTTCTTCTGGCATTGCTCAAAGATCTGCTATGCAGAAGAGTTGACCTAAGGCTTGTCATCATGTCTGCCACGGCCGATGCAAACCAGCTTTCAGACTATTTCTTTGGCTGTGGAATGGTTTATAGCTCCATCTGCAGTTGCTTTGCCTTTGCATGGAAAGCTTTCCTTCGAAGAACAATTTGTTAGAGTTGGCAACCTCGATGATAAGATGAAGCTGATTGCTTAAAGGTACGATTCTGAGCTCCTGGTTAATTTTGCTATTGCGGTATATTTCTTCTGTAGAATGAACATTGTTTCCCTGTTATGTTACATTTGATTTACCAATATATGCCTAAATGAGTTCAGATGTTCTCTACATTTGTGAATGGTCTGAACTCGTAGTTTTAGATTCTTTTAGAATATAAATTCTGAAGTTTGTCACTTTGCCATCTTCAAGGTGCAATTCTGCAACCATAATGGAGACCTGTTCACTCTTCTTTCGGTGTACAAAGAATGGGCATCTCTGCCGCGAGAGAGAAGAATAAATGGTGCTGGGAAAATAGCCTTTATAAATAGTTTAATAATTTTGTTTGAAGGAAGGTGTTTGACCTCCTATGTCGAATTTCAGAAATTTTGATTGTATTCTTTATAAGATTGGTGATAAACTTTATCTAATTTCACAATACTCTATTCCTGATTTGATCTATCGTGAATATTTACGCTTTACTAAAAATATTTATAAAGCCTTATAAAACCGATTATCAGCCTTCTAAAACCATTTATGAAGTCATATAAAACCCAGAAATATAAACTTTTATAAAGCTTTATAATATATTATAAAAATATTTATAAAGCTTTATAAATCTATTTAAGACACTAAGTTGAGTTAGATAGATGTAACATCCATTTTTATAAAGCTTTATAAAACTTTATAAAACCTTGTAAAACCAATACTATAAACTATAAAGCCTTACAGTTTATCTTATAAACCTATCTATGAAGTCTTATAAAATCTTATAAAAGCTATAACTTCTTTCCAAACCTATTTATAAAGCCTTATAAAACTGGATTCATAAATTAATTATAACGCCTTGTAAAAACTATTTATAAGAGCTTATAAAACCTTATAAAATTATATATAATGATTATAAAAATATTTATATACCCTTATAAAACCCAAAACTATAAACCCTTATAAAACTTTATAAAACATTATAAAAAATTTTATAAATCCTTAGAGCATGATTATCCCTGAGTCTCTAAAAATGAAGTTCTGACAAATTTTATATTATTATTTTATTTTCTTATAATTTAATTAAATTAGAAAAAAAATTGAACCAATGATAAAAAAACAAGTGTAGAACTTCATCTAAACCTGAGTTCTAAAACCTCTCTTTTTAGAACCTCATCTTTCTCTCTCTCCTCACTTTTTCTATTTTTTTTTTAGTTAAAGTTGATCAGAACCCATCTAACAACCTCCAATAATCATGCTCTTATACATCTATTTAAGAGACTAAGCCGAGTCACATTGATGATAGGAGCCTTTACAAGCCTTTATAAAGTGATTTACAAGCCTTTATAAAGTGATTTATAAACCCTTATAAAAGCATATTTAACATTATAGAACCTTTGTAAACATTTTAAATAACTACAAAGCCTTATAAATTCTTTATAAAGTATTTTAAATCATTATAAAGCCAGAACTATTAAGCTTTATTAAAAATATTTATAAAGCCTTATAAAAATGTTTTTAAAAATTCATAAAATTATTTATAAAGCCTTATAAAGTCCTTATAAAGCTTTGTAAATCAAAACTATAAATCTTTATAGAGCCCTTATAAAACTGAAGCTGATTATGGAGCCTTTATAAAAGCGTTTATGAAGCCTTATAAAAACCAGAAATATACAAATATTTATATAAATCTATTTAAGACATTAATTCAAATTAGATTGATGAGAGTAGCATCCGTTTTTATAAAGCTTTATAAGACTTTATAGGGTTTATAAACCATATAAAACTATATTACATGTAACTTAATAACTATATACCTTATGTGAAATTTATAAGAGGTTTATAAAACTTTTTAAAAGGGTTTATAAATCTATTAATTATAATATAGTTTATAAAATCATTTATAAGGGTTTATAAAATTATTTATAAAGGTTTGTAGATCATTTATAAAGGTTTATAAGTTCATTTGTTGTAAAAAAAGCTTATTTATAAAGGTATATAAAATCATTTATAAAGCCTTACAAAACTATTTCTATAACCTTATAAAACCTAGAACTATATATCAAGCCTTATAAAAATATTTATAAAGCCTTATAAAACAATTTATAAAGCTTTATAAAATTTTGTAAAACTATTTATAAAGCTACTGTTTATAAACCTTATAAACTTATTTCTAAAGTCTTATAAAACATTTTGTAAGGGCTTATTATAAAAGCATTACTCAATGATGTTTAGAGCCTTATAAAACTTTTGTAAGGGCTTATAATCATTTATAAACGATTATAAAACTTTTATAAGAGCTTATAAATCTATCTATGATCCTATAAGGGCTATTATCAATCCTGAAACCATAATCATCTTACATTATATAAAACCTTTTAAAAAAGTAGAGAAACATAATTTAAGATTATTATATATCATTTACAAGGGTTTATAAATAATTTATAAGGGTTTATAAATAATTTATAAGAGTTTGTATAGTATTTATAAGAGGTTATAAATGCAGATTCAATGTCTTGTTCCTTTTTGGACAAACGATTATACTATAGCTTATGAGCTAAAGTTAACCTCCATTACAAGAGTAATAAGAGAACACCGAGCACAAAGCACTCTTAGCTAAATAAACTGCATAATCAAAAGCAGTACGAGAGAGTAATGCAAACAACAAAGAGATAAACCGGAGACAGAAAAAGCTGATAACAACCAGACTTCTCATTTGCTCAATGGTGACTTCAAATGATTTGAAGAGTTTTACAAGGAACTGGGAGTCCAAGAACACTTGTACTATCAAGATGACTTCCTCCAACGCCAGCAAGTGGGCGTTCTTCAATGCCAAATCTTCGGCATCTGCTACCAACATAGCATTACTAAGACGGTTAACGATTAAACCATCCCGCAGGGGAACTTCGAGAGCTTCAGAAGACAAGAGAGCAAGCCTACTAACGCCAACAGATATCTTATTCCCTGCAATAAAGAGTTTCCCACAACAAGAGGAAATTGATAGAATCTCCACAAGGGAGTAGTAATGGCAAAGACAGCCCAACCGCAAACAAGGCAAACCATTGTCAGAATTGCTAAGAACTATTCCATTTGCAAAAAAGAGAGTCTCTGGAGCAGCAAGTAACCTGAGAAAAGATAACCCTCTAGATGTTTATATTTTAACACAAAAGGTTATCTACATTATATGAATTCAGAATAATATCATACAAACATAACATGAATTCTCAGAAGCAAGCTAGTGTTCAGAATCTCATTAACAGAAGATTCAAACACCAATGCGAGAGATAACACACAACCATTCTCAATTCACCGAGTAAAAAAGCACTTAAAAGAAGTAACACTCATAATCTGATTTGTTGTTAAGGAAAGAACTTTTCAACTGCGCTCTTACGCAGCTAAACGCATCTAGTTGTTGTTGACACTAATCCCTTTGTGGAAGTCTTGTGAATAGTATTTGTTCCTGCGAAAATTCAACAACATGATACAGCATTCAGATTAATAGTGGAAATCCACCAGACTTTCTCGTAGCTCCAATCACCATGAACAGCTAATGTAGTTAACGAAATTCGAGACTAGAGCTAAGCAAACAACACTATAGTATTCAAAACTGAAATCCAAAAGCAGCTTCAGCATAATTATCCGAGCGAAATTTTGATGATTTCTCTTGTTACCTTTTGCAGACTAGTATACTTGCGTGTGACAAATTCACATCTAGTACAGACGATAAACCCAAAATCTGGACTGAAAACTGACCTGGATGGTAACAACTACAGCTCTGATATTGTGATCAGTCAATGCAGAGCAAACGACAAGTCTCCACTGAGACTCCAAGTTGTCAAGCCCTAATCTGCTGTAATCTCCACTTCCCCACATCGCCACAAAGTGTTTCCCTCTATCGCTCAACAAGCATCCGCGAATAGGGTGGTGGCCACCGGAGATAGAATACGGAGATCACCGGAGAAAGTTTATATCCGTCGGAGTGAATGCTGTGTCGATTTAGGTCGATAGATTGAGGTGGTCTGGAAGGAGGAGGAAGAGAGAGAAGGGACGGGAGAAAGAAGAAGGGGTTGTTTAGGTTTAGTTCATTAAGGGTACGTAGGTAAATTTACACACAATAAATTAGTTTGTTTTTTAAGGAATGGAAGGAAGTGTATTCTTAAAAAAGTGTATCATAAAAGTGGTATTTGTGACAATTTCCCTTGATTATAATTTAAAGATTTATTTATATAAGAAAAATTCAAAAAATATGGTAATGTCAATTGAAAGTTAATGTAAATTAATATTAATAATTATATACCATAATTACCTTCATTTGAATTTTAAAAAGGTTTATAATAATATAAAATGTTTTACTTAATACAATAGTAATAAATTAAAAATATTTATAAAGTATATTACATTTCAAATGTGAATAACAAAGTATATTATAAAATATATAATATATAATCCTTTATAGATAAATTGTTATGGAATTATTTTAATTTTATTATAATTAATAAATATGAAGCTGAAGAATAATCATATGCTCAAATATAAAATATGTATTTAATATAAAATTTATTTAATAAATATGAAATAAATAATTGATATAAGTTTATTTAATTATATTGGTTAAAAATATAATTAAGATTATATACAATAAGTATTGTATGAACCATTGAATAACATGCATTGTAATTAATCTAATAATTTAAACTTATTTATAAAATTAGTATGCGAATGTATATGGTGATGATACATCAGCAAAAAACTTTACTGATGTCTGGGTTCTTCTGGAACATCAGAGGCTTCAACAAGCCACGTAAGCAGACAGTAGTTCGTAATTGGATTAGACAAGGTTTGTTTCAGTTTGGAGGTCTACTAGAGACAAAGGTGAAGGAAAACTCTTCTCTGACAGTGGCATCTTCGGTTTTCCGTGATTGGTCGTTCTTATCAAATTACGAGTATAGCCGTCTGGGTCGCATTTGGGTCACTTGGGGACCAAATGTACGATTAACACCTTGTTATAAAAGCGACCAAATGATAACCTGTTCTATTTTGCTTGAAGGTTTGGTGGATGAATTCTTCTGTTCGTTTATTTACGCTTCTAATCTTCCAGAAAAGAGAAAAGAGCTCTGGGATGATTTGCGAAGCCATCACAACTCTCCTGTTTACAGAAACAAGCCATGGATGCTATGTGGTGATTTTAATGAGATTTTAACACTTGAGGAACACTCAGATGGTGCAACGGACTGCTGGGGTATGAGAGATTTTCAGACGTTGGTAAATGATTGCTCGTTGCTGGACCTGCAATCACATGGCCCTTGTTTCACATGGACGAATAAAAGAGATGAGGGATTAATATGCAAAAAATTGGATCGTACGCTCATCAATCCTGAGTGGCTGCAGACTTACAACAATGCTTACTGTGTTTTTGAGTCTGGAGGATGCTCAGATCACCTGCGCTGTAGGATAAGGATACAAGCTGATCCTATAAGGCCTCGAAAACCATTCAAATTTGTTAATGCAGTTTCTGAGATGCAGGAGTTCTTGCCGATGGTAAAAGAATTTTGGGAAAGTACGGAAAATCTATTCGTCTCTACTTCGGCTCTACACCGACTAACAAAGAAGTTGAAGGACTTAAAACCAAAGATGAGAGCTCTAGCTAAAGAGAAGATTGGGGACATCAGCAAAAGAACACAAGAGGCGCTAAAGATACTGAGTATTTGTCAGTTAACCACTATGGAACAGGCAAACCAAAGAGCACATTTGGCAGAAGCAAGAGCTTATGAGCGAGGGAATTTACTCTCCGCAATTGAAGAGAAAGTACTCCGTCAAAAATCAAAGCTTCATTGGCTTAACGTGGGAGACGGGAATAATAAGCAATTTCACAATGCGGCAACAATCAGGAAAATGAGGAATTCAATCCGAGAAGTTAAAAGACCAGACGGTACGGTGGCTGTAGCTCAAGACGAAATAAAAATAGAGGCAGTGACACATTTTGAAGGTTTTCTAAATTGCCTTGTCCAAGGCTATACGGGTATATCGGTGGATTCATTGAGAGACCTATTGGGATTTGCATGTTCTGATGCTGATGTTGGTCTTCTCATCCGGGCTGTCTCCGACGAAGAAATACACAAGGTAATACTCTCTATGGCAAACAACAAATCCCCTGGACCAGATGGATATACATGTGAATTCTTTAAGGCGGCCTGGCCTGTGGTTGGAAAGGATGTAACTACTGCAATTCGGTCATTCTTTGATACGGGATTTCTCCTGAAGGGTATAAACTCCACAATCCTAGCCTTAATACCGAAAAAGGAAGATGCAACGATGATAAAAGACTATCGCCCAATCTCTTGCTGCAACGTGCTGTATAAAGTTATCTCCGAACTTTTGGCAAACAGACTAAAGCAAATCATGCCAAACGTCATCTCGCCATCACAGTCTGCTTTCGTCAAAGGTCGTCTTCTTATGGAGAATGTCCTCCTGGCTTCTGAACTAGTCAAGAACTACCATAGCAGCTCAATCAGCTCAAGATGTGCACTCAAAATTGATATTTCAAAGGCTTTCGACACAGTCCAATGGCCTTTCCTTTTAAACGTCCTGTCTGCATTGAGACTACCGGATAAGTTCATTCACTGGATCCAAAGGTGTGTTACTCTTGCCTCTTTTTCTGTCCAAGTTAATGGTAAACTGGCTGGTTATTTCAATAGCAACCGAGGACTTCGCCAGGGCTGTTCCTTGTCGCCTCATCTGTTTATTATATGCATGGAAGTATTATCAAGAATGCTTGATAAAGCTGTGGCACATAAGAAGTTCGGTTATCATCCGCTATGCAGTGCCCTTGGAATTTCACACTTGAGTTTTGCTGATGATATGTTGGTATTCTCTGATGGGAAAGAGGAATCAATAGAGCAAATTCTGAAGGTTTTTACAGACTTCGCTGCGTTCTCGGGATTGGAGATAAGCCTGGAAAAATCAACACTATACATTGCTGGTGTATAAGAAGACAAGAAGGAAGCTATTCTCCAACACTTTCATTTCGATTCAGGCAACCTACCGGTACGTTACTTGGGACTCCCACTTATGACTAAACAAATGAATGCAATTGATTATTCTCCACTAATAGAACGGATCAGAACTCGTATTGGCTCATGGACTGCTCGTGCCCTCTCATTTGCGGGACGTTTGCAGCTACTACGATCAGTCATCTTTGGTTTGATAAACTTCTGGCTATCGGCGTTTAGGCTGCCTAGAGCTTGTATTAAAGAGATAGACAGCATTTGTGCGGCTTTTCTATGGTCCGGTCCTGAGTTAAACACTAGGAAAGCAAAGGTATCATGGCAAGATGTTTGCAAGTCAAAGTATGAAGGGGGATTAGGCATTCAATCGATTACGCAGGTAAACAATGTTTGCTGCTTGAAACTATTATGGCGCATACAGTCAGGTGATTCACTGTGGGTCAGGTGGGTTCATAAATTCCTGATTCGACAGAACACACTGTGGTCAGTTAAATGCACAACAACAAAAGGATCTTGGATGTGGAGGAAACTATTAAAATATAGGACCGCGGCTGCTCGGTTTCTGAAACTTGAAGTTAATAATGGGAAAAAAGCTACGTTCTGGTTCGACCCGTGGTCACAGTTAGGTCAAATATGGAACTTGTTGGGAGACCGAGGTTGTATTATCATGGGGATCCCCAGCTCTGCAAATGTAGAAGATGTCATCAGGAGAAGGCATAAACGCTATCGGCAGGTCTTGCTAAACACAATAGAAACAGAGATTCAAAATTTGAGGGTTCGTGGCTTAACTATGGATGCGGATGTTTGGATGTGGAAAAGAATAGAGGGTGATTTCAGGAGGAGTTTTAACTCAAAAGCAACTAGCATCCTGCTAAGAGGTCCTCAAGCATAAGTTACTTGGCACAGGGTAATTTGGTTTTCAGGAAACACTCTGAAATTCTCGTTTACATGCTGGCTCGCGGCTTTAAACAGACTGGGAACGGGAGATAGATTGGTGCAATGGAATGCGCAAGCTGATGGCACTTGTCTCTTATGCAATTCGTCGCTTGAATCTCGGAATCATCTATTTTTTTATTGTTCTTTCTCCTCTGAGCTAAAGCAGGGTTTGTCACGGAAATTAATGAGGGATAGATATACAACTGATTGGGCGAGGATATTGGAGGTTTTCAGTGCTCCTACGCAATCTAAAACACTGGGTTTTCTTCTCAAATATGCGCTCAGTATTGGAGTTTACTCGATCTGGAAGGAAAGGAACGGTCGTAGACATGGTCTAATACCGAACACAGCAACTCAACTTGTTCTCTCCATAGACAGACAAATTCGAGACAGGATCCTATCACTCCGTCGGCTCGATGCTGGCAGCTACAATGACGCTATGGAAGTTTGGCTGCTTTCACGATAAGTTTGTAAACTAAAAACAAGAAACATATAAGCTATATTCACCACAGGGAAAGCTTCGTAAAAACGATTTTTTTGGGTTGAATTAATTTAACATTCTATCAAAAAAAAAAAGATGATACATCAGCATGGCACACATGTAAATAACACATGAAGATAAGGTTATTGTCTAAAAATGATTCTCAAATAATATACGGCGATTTATTGGTTGCATTTATTGGTTGCATTTATTGGTTGCAGCAACTTATGTTTGATATCGATGGGGTTATCTCGCAGCACGCAAAACAAACTACCATTGGGTGATTCTTCGGAATAGACACGAGGTTCGATTCGGAATTGAATATTCAATATTCCATCAACCCATGTGTTGGTCCCCCTGCACTCCTCTCTCTTTACCTTTCAATTATCTCTGTACCATTTTACCCTCAAAGCCTTTGGACCCTTGAAAGTTGAAACAAAGATTCAAAACGGATAAACAAAAATAAACTCAGAAACGTTTTTTCTTGGTAGATTCATTGGTTATATAATCAAAGATTCCATACTCGTGAACGACAGTTATTAAAATCATTTAGCCTTAAACTAAATTTAATAGTATCACTATCAGCTATTTTAGATAAAAGTAGCTCAAAGATTATCAAATAAAAATCTCCATGGACTACTTGCAAAGACAAAAACTAAACTTTCTCTTCCGTTCTTTGGATTTTTTTTAAACACCAAAGAATCCAAACATGCAGAGACATGGTTAAAGTATATTAAACCAAAAGTGAGAAAAATGGTTAGAAACTGATAGAATCAATCTCTGCGACTCTGCAAAGAATCCTCCAAATCAAGATCAACACCAACACGATTCCGAATCGATGCGTTCGCGTGGCAAGAAGAATACGAAGCAGAAGAAGAGCAAGACGTCATCTTCCACTTCTTCTCAAGCTCCTTAAACTTGTCAACATCAAACTTACGATTCTTGAGCAGCTTCCTCTGCCTAGAAAGAAACAACCTCTTCATGAAATCTTGATAACTTGGGTCTCTCGAAGTCATCAAGAAATAAGCATAACCAACGATAATCCCAGTCGCTGTAGCGAAAAACGTAATCGGTTCCATCACATCCCAAGAAAACTCCCAGAAAGTTAACCTGAAAAACAAACCGATCTGAACCACAGAGTAACCAAGACCACACCAAAGAATCTTCCTCACTTGCTTATGAGCTAAAACATCAATTTCTTCCTTCATACATCTAAGCTTATCAAACTCGACTTTAATCGGATCATCCTCTGGATTCAAACCCAAAGGCACAGCCTTTCTTATCAATTCCACAACCTACACAAAAACCCACCAAATTCAGAGAAGAAAACACACAAAAATCAGGGTTTTTCAAAAAGATGGGTTTTAGAAATAGTTCCTCACTTTATCTGGATGAAGATAGACTTTATCTCGGAAAATCAAAATCACACCAGCATCATCGAGTACACGAGCGAAAGCATGAGCTTCATCAAGAGATCTAGCGATACCTAAGCCTTGAGACGCTTCAATGAGTTTACTGTAAGAGACAGTTTCTTCATTCCCCAAACCAACGAGCTTCTTCTTCATTTCATCAACATTCACTAACCTCATTAGCTTCTTCGCTTCCGTTACAGTTATCTTCTCCTTCTCCTCCTTCTCCTTCTCCGTCGTTTCGACGGTGGTGGTGACACACCTGCAACCACCACCACCGAGCCATGGCCTGGCCGGAGAACCTCTAGTCGCGGCGGAAAACGCCGTACGTCTCAAAACACCCACCGCCGACCACATAAAGGACCCACGAAATGGACGAAATCAGATCTGGATTCTTGTGGGCTCGAAGAGAAAAAAGCTTAAGGATGAGACGGAGAAAGAGAGAAAAGGTGTTGTGAGATTCGATTCTGACGCAAGTGTGTAATGCGCTCAGCCAACAACGTGGAGAGTCAAAAATAGTAATGCATTTATCAATACAAGGAGGAAGAAGCTGTGTAGTGCCTTACTTTCTCGAATTAGAAAAGTTTGGTCGACATTGTTGACTCGCCATGGCTTTTCGTAATCCCTAATTCCATTTTTAAGGAGACGAATCGTCGAGGCCAAAAACACCAAGTTAAAAGGAAAAATTGATTTGGTCCGGTTTAGCGGTTTATAGCTAAACCGAAGAGATTTGTTGGATCGAGCTTGGTTTTGCCTTTTTTTGAGGATCAATTGCTACTTGTTTTGGTCCGGTTTATAGCTAACCGAAGAGATTTGTTTTATCGAGGTTGGTTTAAGATAGAAATGTTAAATTTCGCAAATTCTCGAAAAGGCAAGAGACTTAAAAAGTGGTGAATAGTAGAAATGTAATACTATTCCTCATAACCGTCAAAAAGGCGAGAGAGTAAAGTAGTGAGAATCTATTCGAAGATGACTCAATTAATATCCACAGAGTTACTGGTTACAAAGAGGTGATCTGCTTACAAGTAATGTCATTGCCGACATCAAAAGAGGTGAGAGATTTGGTGGTTTTGGATTCATAGCTGCTAGGAGACAAGAGAATACGCAAGTAGATTGGTTGGACAGTATAAGATGCATAACTAATAGCTACGAATGTTTTGTATCAATGATTTGAGATGTTAGTGTATTCGCTTTGTAAAAGTTTCATAAATCATAATAAGTACGTTCTATTCCAAAGATAATTTTCTTACTATACTGAATTTGGAAAACTGAATTTGCCTCTTTTCTATTTTTTTTAATTTCTTACTCTGTTTATGTTCATCTTCTTTTCTTTTCTCTTTCAAATTTTGTTCGACATTCTTTTTCCAGTTCTAGATGACTTCCATTTCTTTTCACCGATCACATTGTTATTTTTCACTGATTTCGCCATTGCTTCCACCAATCTTGTTGTGGTGGCCGCCAATTTTCATGTTATCTTCTTAAATTTTGTATTTAACCAATACATATAGATTCAGTTCCTTCATATCTAATATCTTTTTTTTGGTATGAATGTTAAAAATGAAAATCATCTATTTAGTTTAAATATGTTTTAACCAAAACAAAACCAAATAAACCAAATTTATTTGACTGGATAGACTTTCAATGGGTGAAACTAAACAGCAACAAAGCTGCTTATACTTTGGTTAAGAATACAGAATCTTTATTATCTTTCGTTTCTTATCATTTTGCACCACGGTGTATTGATACTGTCCTCCATGAGGACTGGATGGTTTCAAGTTAAATAAATAAAGATGAAGTTAAAAAAAAAAAACCAAATTTGTTATAATTTATAATTTTAAACATATACATATTTATTATAAATATGTTCATTATATTTTATAAATATAATGTAAATAAAATGAATGTATTTAACTTAATTTTCACTATATTCAAACCAAATATCAAATTAAAAAACTTTAAAACCAAACCGAAAACCAAATTACAAATGATTATTTTTATTTTTTAGTTTTTATTATTTAAACTAACGAAATAAAAATCTAAAATATTAATAAATTTTTATTTTTATTTATTTTTAGATAAATTTATAATAATTTTTAAAAAATCTTTACTTATGTGCAGGAAACCACAAAGTAGACTTGATATCATTGACGTATTTTGATGAACAAAATAGTGTGAATATATTTAGTATTAATAAATATAGATGTATTTTGTGTGCCAATATATGACAAACAAGCTAACAACCAGCACTTCGCAATGTCTTAGGGTATACCAATCATGCTATCAGAAATTTATATATACCTTCAGCAGAAGTCTATGGGTATGATCGGTAAAGTAGTAGCAGTAAGCTGATGAAGCTTTATGCTCTGATCAATATATATATAAAGTGATTGGTATATCTGTGAGCGATTATAAATAAATTTCTTAAATATATTTAAGGTATTTCTTAACATGTATTATATATATTTATACTTAAATATAATTATCGTAATTATTTATATTATTTGTATATTTATTATTGTAAATATAATAAAAACAATTTATTGGTAAATATCAGTTTTAAAATATAAATTTTACACTTGAATATAAACATAGTTTTTGGTATAATTTAATAAAGTTAATTAATTATACTATGAGGCAATTGTAACAGTGGGTCATTTTGATATTTTAATTCTCAAAATGACCATTTCCATTGTATTTGAGCCCTCGTATTTTCAAAGCAGAAGATCATATTTGAGATTAACATCTCAAAATAACTCATTTCTTTGTATTACTTCTTATATATAATTATTTTAGAATTTTTTGATATTTAAAGGGTGAATGCTCTACAAAAAGCTTCATACGAGAGAATATAGAAAATTCGCATTTGGAGAGCATTACGAGTTCTAAATGTTTTCCTAAGGGGGGTGTATTGAATATATAATTTGAGAAGATTTGAGATGACTTGAATTTTAATGAGTTTTTAGATGATTTTGGGTGAATTAGGAAAGTTACCGTGATTTTAATTAAAAAAACTCTAGAATTCTATCTAAAACCATGAGATTTGAGATTTTATATTTTTAACTACAAAATTTTACCAAAATACTTTGAAATTCCAACAACTCTCTTAAAATCCATTACTTAAAATATTTCTAATAACATTGGATTTCAAAGTAGATTTTAAAATTACACGTTCAATAACACTGAATTTTAAAGTAAATTTTGAAATTCATGTTCGAATAACACCGGATTTGTCATTTTAATTCAAATCACTCCAAATCTCTTCAAATCATAGATTCAATACACCTCCGTAAATGTTTTATGTATAAAAGTTAATTGGCTGATGAAAAGCATAATACTCTTCTGAATGCTCTACCAATCAAATCCTCAATCGATTAACTTGATTTTCTACAAATGGAAAGAAACTTAAAAAAATTTAGTATCTATACAATTCTCAAAATTAAAGTCACATATTCTTCCTAAACAGTATAGCCTTTTCCTGGAAAGGGGTGTGTGAATATAAATGACAAAGTGTCCTCAACATAGTGGTGTAACTGGTGTTGGTCTCGGAAGATCCGTCCTTGCGTTTGTCGGAGTTTGCTCGTCAGTTTGTTTGCGTCTTTCATTTTGAAGAGTAAAATTCTTTTTTTTTTTACACACCGCGCCAAACGATACGAAAACATTGGAGATCTCTTATTTCGGGCTATCATTTGGACAGAGACATTGCAAAATCGATAAAACTACTTGATGAGATGCTCCGAAAACAAATTTATCCCAACACTGTAATTTTTATTTATTATTAATCGGTCGATAACTATATAGATTTATGTTGTACTATAGGAACAAACTAACGATCTGAAATAAAACCACCGCAATTTCGAATCATATCAAAAACACGCATCTCATTATACTAAAA
>CM021250.1:29005223-29199992 GCA_010577795.1 Isatis tinctoria
CCATCTGTAAATCGGAAACCCTTCTTTGCTAATTGTGGTCATTCGTGCATAAGGTTTTGGAAATAACTTATCACATTTACCGGTTTCCATGCAAGGTAAACTCCTGTTAGCAGCTCCACAAGGTCCATGAATCATCATATCTTTAACAACTTCGTAGAGCTCTGGTTCTTCTTTTTTGTCTGGTATCTCGGCTGAAATGATTTTGTCTATGTCTTCAGTCTTGGTCAATTTTGATGTTGGAGCCATGAACAGCAAAATGTGAGCATGTGGAAGACCTCTCTTCTGGAATTCAATTGTATACATTGCTGAAAAAACATTAGGATAAGTTAGTCGTAATATAACATGTCGTTTATAATATTAGGACATAAATAGTAAAAGATAAGTTAAGTTAAAGCTCACACGAAACTGTTTCTCCCAAAAGATTCTTCTTTCTCAGATCGTTCATTAAAGAATCGAGTTTCATCTTATACACACGACTAATAATGTCTGGCCTATCGTCACTGTTTAATTTCTCCTTCTTCACATACCTAGTGATCTCTGGCCACTTTGGATTGCATGTAAAAGTGATGAAAAGATCTGGAAAACCAAAATGTTTACATATGGCCATGACGTCTAAGTAGTTGTTCTTCATGTACTTAGGTCCGCCATTGAAAGTTACTGGTAAGAGAAACTCACTCCCTTGTTGGTCCAAATCTTCTACACCAGCACTTTCTGACTGTTTGATGGAGTCGTAGGTATCAGAACGCAAACGTGATTGATTTTTCTTGAAATAACGAAGCCTACTTGTTTCCATGGTTGTGAAGGAATCAACCAGAAATTGTTGGAACAACCTTCTCGATTTGAATAGAGCAAGAGACTCATTCTCTCGGAATTGTAGTCGGAATGCCATCCATTGTCTGAAAGATATATTGTCATTTTTAAACTTCTTCCCATTTCGAGAGACTTTCTTAATTCCAAGCCTAAAACCATCTTCTCCATAGGTAAATAACAGTGGATATTGTAAAGGAAGGTATGAGGGATGAATCTCACTTATCCTTTTTAGACGGCCAGACTTTCTTTCCAGAACAATATCTCTCATGTTCATTAGTAGGTTAAAATCTCCAGGAATGATTGCAGCAACTTCAGACGCAGTGGGGGTATTATAGGTGCTTCCATCTTTAGACCGATCACTAACTAATCTCATATGAAAAGATTCATCAGGATTAGTATTGAACCTCTCTCTGGCTGACCGAAAATTTTCAACATAGGGGTTGACCTGGTTTAACATCTTAATGAGAGGTTCTATAATCTCTCTTTTTTCAGATGTTCCTTTTTGTTATCTTGTACTGTTTTAGACTTGCTGCATTTAATAAAAAGAGAAAACATTGTCAGAACAATGTATTCTTCACTTCACATCGTTTAGTTGGTGCTAGAAAACAGTGTTGTAAATCATACCTTAGAGCAGTTGCTCTGTTTCGGATTTCATTTTCTGTGTCGACAATATAAAGCTGACTGAACTTTGCATAATCTCCCGTTCTTGGTTTTAAACTTCCCATCAAATGATAATTTTCTCCTTGCAGTTGAAACATTTGAGGTCCACGTCCCTTTTTAATAGATCTTTCAACCTTTCCCCCAAGAGAGGTGTATGAAAAGGACATGTTGTAAGGTCTAAGATTTTTCTGGAAATGATTACTTAGCGAATCACTGCCATCAAGTAAATTCTTCAAAAAAACTGGTGGATCCTTTAATAAGGGCAACTTCACTTGGCCTTGCATAAAACAGGTTGAAAACGTTGGTATCCCTCTAATCCTACTCTTCCTAAGCCTTTCTCCATACCACATTTTAGCACCAAAATATTGACATGTGTGAGTAGGATCTCCCTCGTCGATATAACCTGCACATTAGAGAAAGTGTAACTTTTAGATCATGTTATTCAGTTTTACGCACATTAAGATAAAAGGGTTTTTAAAAGTCATTATGTACCATCTTTGATGTTTGAAGCCGAGGGCTTCTGTATGGGTTCGCTAAATACACTTTCAAAGATAGATGCCAGTAAGCTCACTCTGTCTTTTTGTATGCTTGGTTGAGTAATGTCATTGCAATCTAAATCGGTGTCTTCCTCTTCTGAACTACAACTTTCCTGGGTACTATAATCAAATATCTGTTCATTGTGTTCTTCACTTGATCCTGGGTTATTAAAAATTAAAACAGACAAGAATTAAAATAAAGAGGTAAATATTAAGAAGTTCTTAAGTAGAAAAAAAAACTTCAGAGAAATAATCATCAGGTAGATTGGAATTGTCTAAATCTTCATCCGGGTCTTCGTCAGTTCCATCATCGAAACATAGTTCGACTGGCCTGATTGGATTTACTTTACGACAACCCTCAGAAGTGGAGGGTATGTTTCTGCAAACGTTGGACACGTTTGAGCAATCACTGTTATTAACTGTGAGACAACTTAATGTGTATTGTTGAAATGTGAAGATGTCGTTGGTGTTGCTGTCATTGAAATCAAATTCATTTAAAGTTTAGTTTACTATCAATAACCAATAATAAAACCAAACTTTCAATCAGCAATGACTTCACAAAACTTACAAAATTGCAAATTTCTGTTCCTTTTATTTGTTGTATTCCCACGTCCTCTGTTCAGGTCTCGATCATCACCTACATTGATGTGTATAAAGATAAGGAAGGATAGTATAATTGACGCAAATTAAGGTTTATTATATCATACTGCCGCCGATTTTTCTTTTTCCTGGCCTTAAAACAGATGTGCCAGAAACTCCATCTGAGGCTGACTGTTGTTTCCGTGAAAGAGTTACATTTGTAACATCTGAAAGAACATTCTTTGATCTCTTGTTGTTCTTTGCCGTACTTAACTTATTAACGTTCTCTTGATCATGACCTACTTTGATGTGGAGTAAGATTAGTTCGGATTAAATAAAAACTTGGTAGTAATATTCATATGTAAAGTAATATTTATAAAATCATACCAAAGCACGATTTTCTTATTCCAGGCCTCTGAACTGAATTTTTAGAAGCTTCCACATCTTCTGATTCCTGATTCGGTGAATGAGGGACATTTGTAACATCTGATAGAACTCTATTAAAAATGGAACCTACAGTAACACTGGTGCTGCTTGAGAACAAAGAAACAGGATGAGTCGGGTTCCTTGCACTACAAGAAAACAAGAATTTTCCTACGGAATAATTCCTCAGAATTCCGTCGGAATTAGGGTATTCCCACGGAATACCGAGGAATTCATCCGTCGGAAAAAACTCGTCGGAATTTTATAATTCGTCGGAATTTCCTCGGAAATTTCCGACGGAATTCCGAGGAACAACAATTCCGAGGAAATATCGAGGAAGGCCATTCGTCGGAGTGGTCGTCTGCCGTCGGAAATTTCCGAGGACGTTTCCATCGGAAACTTCCGACGGAAGCCGTCCGTCGGAATTTTCCGATGGAGGACGTCCGTCGGAATTTTCCGATGGAGGATGTCCGTCGGAATTTTCCGATGGATTCTTTCCGTCGGAATTTTCCGAGGGAAGCTGTCCGTCGGAAGTTTCCGACGGAAGATTCTGTCAGAAGTTTTCGAGGAAGATGTTCCTCGGAAATTTCCGAGGGAATTTCCGTCGGAATTAATTAAAAATTAATTTAAAAAAAAAATTAATTTTTTAAAAATGTAATTTTAAAAAAATATAAATTAGAAAATTAAATTTGAAAATATAAAATGAAATTCAGAAATTTTATTTCGAATCTATAAAAATAAAATTCAGTACAAAGAAAAAGAAAGAATCCAAGTTTTTGAAAGAAAAAAAGCTACGGGTTTTGGGTGTTTGGGTCTTGCTGGGTCGGGAAATTGATGTCCGGGTGCAACGTCCTCATCATGGCCAGCATCTGCTCGTTCAGCTTCCTCTGTGCCTCGAAGCTCGCCTGTTGGGTCGCCATCTGAGTCTCCAACGCAGAAATGCGTTGGTCCTTGTCCTGCAACTGGCCCATAAGTACTTCGGGATCAACAAAGGGCGGGGCTGCAGCAGAAGACGTAACTCAGCCTGGGCATTCGGGTATTAGGTTCGGTTCCGGGTAAGAACCATTCGGTTCCGGGTATTTCGGGTAGAGGAGTTTGGGATCCAATAGGTACTTGTAAAATTCCGGTCCGGTTCCGGTTCGGTTCCTTCCGGTTCCGGGTAGGATCCGTTTTTAATTTTGAGAACCGATTAATATCCAAAACTTTTCGCTTCTTATTTGGTTGTGGTTCGGTTTGAATATTATTACCCGAAATATTTAAAATGTATCCGAAAACCCAAAATTATACCAAAAAAATCCGAATATTTTCATCAAAATCTAAAAAAAACAGAAAAAAAATCCGAAATACTAAATTATACTCTAAAACATGAAAAACTAAAAATAAAAATTACAGAAATACTTAAAATACACATATAATACCTAAAAGTAACTAATACTTTGAATATTTTCGGGTATTCGGGTACCCGTTTGGTATCGATTCGGTTCCGGGTAATACCCGATATCCACGGGTATTGACAAACAGGAACCAATGGGTATTTTAGATATTTTCGGATCGGTTCCGGATCCACTTTTTCGGTTCGGTTCCGGTTCGGGTTTTCGGTTCCGGACATTTTGCCCAGGCTGAGACGTAACCGACCGTGAACGACGAGCCAAACCCAACATTCGGCCCTTCTTCTTTGGAACCGACTGAAATAGAAAATACCAAAATGTAAATAATAATTAAGATTGGAACCGACTGAAATAGAGAATTAAAAAAATGTAAATAATAATTAAGATGAAATGAAATTTTAATTTAAAAAACATACCTTTTCAACGATTTCGTTGATCTGATCCAGAGGCAATTGGGAACCCGTTGAATCTTCGTCTTCGATTTGAAGCTGAGACGCTGCTTCTTCCACCTGACTGTTGATGAGGTCGACGACACCCTTCACAACACCGTCATCAATGTCGTCGGTCTGCTTGTTCGTATACGCCTTCTTCATTAGCGCGAAATCATCAACCGGCTCACCATCATTTGCTTCCACCTTGATATCAATATAAATATTAGTAATTAGAAGAAAAAATGAGAATTTAAAATTTCAAAAATTATAAAATTATAAAATAGAAAAAAAAAGTTATTGTAGTTACCATGCGATCTCTCAGAGTGGCTTGGGACTGAGCACCCAAGTTGTGCTTGTAGACGCCCTTTCCTTTACGATCGCTCTTGCGGTTGGTGGAGTTGGTGGAAGAAGTCGATTTCGTCTCGTCTTTACTCCAATGGACAATCAACTGTTCCCAGACCTCGAGGTTCATCATCTTTGGAATCTTTTTGAAAAAAAAATTGTTAGATGAATAAAAATATAATGTAATAATTTTAAAAAAGGTTTTAAAAAAAAAAAAAAACAAACCTTGCCCTTTTGCCACTTCTTCTTCCACTCGTAAATTTGATAACCATAGTTGGTCATAACTTTGTGGACGAAGTGGTAATAGACAAACGTCGTATAATCGGGATTCCAGTTGAATTCTTGCTGAAAAAAAAAAACAATTAGTAGAAAATTTATATTGAAAAAATTTTAAATAAAAAAAAAAAATATTTACCGCAAACTGTTCAAACCATAGAACTTGTTTGGCTCTAGGAAAGTCCGTGAAAGTCGGATGTCCCACGTCCAAACACTGATACATCATCCGGTTGATCCAAGCGCTGATCCCGTTCGAGGATCGATCAAACCATGTCTGACCGGTCCAGATGGATAGGGAGTGAGAAACGGAAGATGATGACGACCCGGCTGTCGAACAAACTCTGCAACCCTAACCAGTTCCCGAGGACCCTGATAGTTCGGAGGAATAGTGGGTGCAGCACCGGAGCCAGAAGGAGCCTCCGGATATGGAGAGGGAGATGTATGTTGGGAGCTGCGGGAATCCTGAACGGAGTGGCTCCCCGAGCCACGACCACGACGCGGTCGAGGAGGCGGAGTCTGATCATCGTAAGACCTGTAGTTTAAAGATAAAAAAATCCAAAAAAAAAAATATAATTTGTTAGTATACATGATTTAAAATATAGAAAAAAGTTTCTAAATATGTTTTAAATTTTTTTAAATATGTTTTATTGTTCAAGAAAACTTGAAAAACTATTTACAAAATAGTGATAACCTTTTTTAAAATCATATACACCTTTTTTAAATCATATACATGTTTTTAAATCATATACATGTTTTTAAAATCAGAAAAGGTTTTAAAAAATAAAAAACGTTTATAAAAATCATAAAAAGTTTTTAAAAATCAAAAACGTTTAAAAATTTTTTTTTATTATCAGAAAAACGATTTATAAAAGAGTAAAAACCTTTTTTGACTTCATTGAAAAACGTTTTTTAAAATCAGAAAAGGTTTTAAAAAATAAAAAAACGTTTTTAAAAATCATAAAAAGTTTGTAAAAATCAAAACGTTTTTAAAATTGTTTTTATATCAGAAAAACGATTTATAAAAGAGAAAAAACCATCACACTTCATTGAAAAATGTTTTTTAAAATCAGAAAAGGTTTTAAAAAATAAAAAAACGTTTTTAAAAATCATAAAAAAATTTTAAAAATCAAAAACGTTTTAAAAATTGTTTTTATATCAGAAAAACGATTTAAAAAAGAGTAAAAACCTTTTTTGACTTCATTGAAAAACGGTTTTTAAAATCAGAAAAGGTTTTAAAAAATAAAAAAACGTTTTGAAAAATAATAAAAAGTTTTTAAAAATCAAAAACGTTTTTAAAAAATGAAAAACGTTTTTAAAACTACAAATAATTCCATAGAAAACTAAAACAAGAACCTAAAATCCGAAATTCAATCCTAAACTATCCATCTAACAACCTAAAATCCGATTTTTGCTTCTAACAACCTAAAATATGAAGTTGTGTTGATTCTTACATGATTAGTGATGTGCCCTTGGAATTCCGGCGGCGAGATGACAGTAAAACCGGCGGCGCAGATGGGAGAGAGGATCGAGAGGAGAGAGAGTAGAGAGAGAGGATCGAGAGTTGAGAGAGATGAGCGATTTTTGCTTCTAAGCGGCGGAGAAGAAGAAGAAAGACTTAGGTTTATTATATTTACTACCGTCGGATAAAATAAATATCATACCTAACACGCGGTTCTCGAATTAATTCAACGTTTTGGTTTCCCGGTAATGACTTTCCGACGGAACCATGTCTCCTCGGTATTTCCTCGGAAATTTCCGAGGAAATACCGACGAAAAGCCGAATTTCCTCGGTATTTCCTCGGAAATTTCCGAGGAAATACCGAGGAAACATGGTTTAGGGTTTCAAATTCCAATTTTTTTTCAGCTTTTTCATTTTTAGTACAAATGCAATTCATTCCATTGAGGAAAGTTTGTGTGGATGATCATAAACCATAAAATAAAAAATTTCTAAAATAATTGTAAGTATTTCGTTTATCGTTTGTTAAAGTGTATAAGTGTTTATCTTATGATGTGTGATTTTTGTTCGAACAATCGTAAAAGTGTTTGTTATTGTGTAAAACAGTAGGTATGACTTCATAATCTAGTTAAGACAGTCAATGAAGGTTATATATGTGTTATTCGATCCGAAAAAAAACGTTATCGGTTATAAAACGTTATCGATAAAACGTTATCGGAAATTCCGAGGAACATCCATAAAAAACATACGTCGTCGGAATTTCCTCGGAATTTTCCGAGGAAATTCCGAGGAACATCCAAAAAACACAAATCTCGTCGGAATTTCCTCGGAAAATTCCGAGGAAATTCCGAGGCATATCACTATTAGTTAAATCCCTAAATAGAGTCGTATAATTCCGAGGAAATTCCGAGAAAACCCTAAATTCCCACGGAATTCCGTCGGAATTTCTTTTTAAAAAAAAAAAAATTTAAAAAACCTTTTTTTAAATCATATACACCTTTTTTAAATCATATACACGTTTTTACAAATCAAAAAACCTTTTTTAAAATCAGTGATTGTAGTTTTAATACTTATAAAAATAGTTTTAAAATCATATACACGTTTTTAAAAATCAAAAATTATTTTAATAGTTATAAAAATAGTTTTAATATCAGAAAAAAACATTTTAATAGTTTTAATACCTAAATTTACTCTGATTCCGAGTCATCGTCACCAGATGAATCGGAATCTGGATCTTGGTGAAACTCTCCAATAACTGGTTCATCTTCTGCGTAAACGACGGCGTCCTCTGCGAAGTCGGTAAAATCGACTACAAGGCCACCTTCCGCTACATCTTCAGCTGCACTTAAGTTGCCGGATGTGATTGGTTGCAGCGGGTCTTCCAGCTCTGAAGTTCCCTGAACTCGGCCTCTCGGGTTGACTCTTGTAACCGTAACCCATGGATCATCTCTGTTCCTTACCCGTGGGTACTTGATATAACAAACCTGTAACATTTAAAAAAATATTAGTAAAAGTATGAATTGTGATCAATCATTCTGAATTCTTACAACATTAACTTACCTGATCGGCCTGAGAAGCAAGAATGAAAGGATCATAATATTGCAGCTTTCGCCTCGAATGTACTGATGTAACACCAAATGCATCTGTTCTCACACCTCGATCTGGAGTGTTGTCGTGCCAATCACAATAGAAAACAGTACATCGCAATCCAATCAAGCCCAGATACTTGATTTCCAAAATCTCATGTATGTGTCCGTAGTATACATCATCTCCTGATGCAGAGCAAACGCCAGCATCATAGGTCGTACGCGAATGTCTCCTCTTTTCAGTTGCGAATGCATATCCTCGAGTACAGAATCTCGGATATGACTTTACAACACAGTTTGGGCCAACCACCATCTCGCGTATCCAATCGTCAAATGTTTCACCTCTGGCCAAACCATCAGACACCTATTAATAGCACATATGTAGGTTATATCAATAAATATGAATTAGTATAAATATATGGTAAATGTAATTTTAATTTGTTTAAGGCACAACATCCATCCAGCAAATTCTCTCTGCTTAATTTCTTCTAGTTCCGCCTCTGTTGCGTATCTATATTCAAACCGCTTTGCTGCCATGAAAATCCTGTACATATGATGAAAATAATATAAGTAATTAGATTTAAATGTCAATTTGTTAAAATAAAATTTTGTAAGATAATAAACTTACCTCTCATATGGAAGAACATCTTCGCAGTTGGTGAGCAAATATGTCTGCAAATGGCTTCGCTCGTGATCTGTAAGTCGACGGTCTTTTGGTTTCCCGCTAAGTCGTCCGACATCTGTGAAAATTTCTGGAACCTTAACATGATATGTTGCCCGTTCACCTCTATCATCATGCCGAGCAGATCTTCTGTTTTTCGTCTGAACGTCTGATGGAAAGTAGTGCTCCGCAAAGTTCGAAATTTCTTCATTGATCATCTGTGCGACTATAGAACCTTCCACCCTACTTAAATTTTTCACCTTCTTCTTCAAATGGAACATATACCGCTCATACAGATACATCCATCTATACTGCACAGGACCACCAAGTTCCAATTCTCTTGCAAGGTGAATAACAAGATGCTCCATAACATCAAAAAATGAGGGAGGAAATATCTTCTCAAGGTTGCACTGAATCACGGCTATGTTAGTCTTCAAATTTGTAATACCTTCAAGAGTCACTGATCTGCTGCATAAATCGCGGAAGAAAGCACTTATCCCTGCAACAGCTTCATGAACTTTTCGTGGTAATAGTTCCTTCAAGGCAAACGGAAGGAGGCGCTGCATCATCACATGGCAATCGTGACTTTTCAAGCCAATAAACTTTCCTTCCTTTCTGTCAATACAGTTTCGCAAATTAGATGCGTAACCATCTGGAAACTCCACATCGTTTGAAATCCAATCAAAGAACGCATTTTTCCCCACTCCATCAAGTCGGTATATCGGAAAAGGAGCCCTACCATTCTCATCAACATGAAGTTCTGGACGAGCACATATATCGACTAAATCTAGTCTTGACTTCAAATTATCCTTTGTTTTTCCTTTAACGTTAAGGATCGTGTTCATGAGATTGTCAAAAAAGTTCTTCTCAATATGCATGACATCTAAATTATGCCTAAGCAGATGATCCTCCCAGTATGGCAAATCAAAGAAAATACTTTTCTTGTGCCAGTTATGTAGTTCTCCAACACCATCTACAGGAAAATGCTCATGTCCGCCGACGTCTGGCGTCCTTTCTGCACCAAAATCTCTTAGTTGTGTCTTCAAAACTTTCCCACTAACTTCCTCAGGTGGACCATCAAACACTTGTTTGTTCTTCCTAAAGAAATTCTTACTCCGACGGTATGGATGATCATGTGGTAGGAATCGTCTGTGACAGTCAAACCAACACGTTTTTCTTCCGTTCTTTAGTTGGAAAGCATCTGTGTCATCTTGACAATATGGACATGATAGCCTCCCATGCGTTGTCCATCCAGATAACATACCATATGCTGGAAAATCACTTATTGTCCACATTAGTACTGCCCGCATTTGAAAATTTTGTTTACACGAAATGTCGTATGTTTCAGCACCTTCAGCCCATAGTTGTTGCAACTCATATATTAGTGGCTGAAGAAACACATCAAGTGATCTCTTAGGATGCTCTGGTCCGGGAACGAGAATGGAGAGAAACAAAAACTCTCGTCGCAAGCACAAGTTTGGGGGTAAGTTATATGGTGTAACAATGACTGGCCATAGAGAATATTGTCTTCCACTCTTCCCATACGGGCTGAAACCATCGGTACATAATCCAAGGTAGACATTTCTTCTCTCATATGCAAAGTCGGGATACTTTGATTGGAAATGCTTCCACGCTTTTGCATCTGAAGGATGCCTAATGTCACCATCTGTTGAGTGCTCCGCATGCCATCTCATTCGTTGCGCTGTGCGTTCCGAAAGATACAACCTCTGCAACCTTTCCTTCAAAGGTAAATACCACATCCTTTTATATGGCACTCGAACTCTTCCACTCGTATCTTTGTAACGATGCTTCCCACAAAATTTGCATGTAATCCGCTGGTCATCCGCCCTCCAATAAATCATGCAGTTATCGCTGCATACATCTATTACCTCATACGGTAAACTAACACCAGATACGAGTTTCTGAACCTCGTAGTATGAACCTGGAGCTACATTATCCTCAGGTAGAATACTTTTTACAAAATCAGCTATCGCATCCACACAGTCTTCAGCCAAGTTATAATCTGTTTTAATGCCCATCAGTCTTGTAGCGTAAAATAAAGCTGAATGACCATCTCTGCAACCTTTATACAAAGGTTTCTTTCCAGCATCCAACATATCATAAAATCTCTTTGCTTCTGCATTGGGTAAATCTTCACCTCTAAAATGATCATTTACCATCTGCTCAATACCTACACCATAATCTAAATCCGTTCTAATTGGTTCTTCTAATCTAACCGCCGGCCGAGGTTCGCTAGTACAACCAGGTTCATATCCTGTTTCCCGTGATGATACCAAATTTTGTAACTCCGTGTAAACCCATTTAAAAAAATATGTGTCCAAACATCCAACTCTTTAATAACCTTTCTATTTTTACAATTAGAGCAAGGACATCTTAACTTACCTGTTTCAGCTTCCGGTTGTCGTTTTACTAACCCCATGAATTCCTTTAGACCTCTTTCGTATTCTTTCGTAAGCAATTTCGTGTTCGGATCCAAATGAGGTCGATCCATCCAAGAACGATAATAATTTGAAGAAGACATGTTTTTTTTAAAAGAAAAATCGTTTTTAAATATAGTGGGAGGAAAGAAGAAGAAATGGAGTGAATGAAGAGGAAGAGGGGTGGTTGTATTTGTAGATGAAATCCTTCCGACATACCGAGGAAATTCTGAGGAAAAACAAATTTTCCTCGGAATTTCCTCGGAATTTTTGAAAACGCACAACGGCTCCCCCAACGGGTCTCTAACGGCTCCGACATACTGAGGAAATTCTGAGGAAATACCGAGGATTCCTCGGAATTTCCTCGGAATTCTTGAAATCACCCAACGGCTCTCCAAACGGGTCTCTAACGGCTCCAAACTTTCCTCGGTATCTTACAATTATCCGTCGGAAATTTCCCACGGACCGAGTTTCCTCGGAAATTCCTCGGAAATTTCCGACGAAACGTGATGTCCTCGGAAATTTCCGACGAAATTCCGAGGAAAACCCTCTTCTCGGAGTTTCCTCGGTTTTTCGTCGGAAATTACCGAGGAAATCATTTTCCCTGGGAATTTCCCTCGGAATTTGAACGTTTTCTTGTAGTGTTGTTTCATTAGGAGTTTTTGATTTCGTCATCTTCGTTCGCCGAGAGCGTTGTTGGTACGGTTGTAGAAGTTTCTTTGTTTATAAGATTGTCTCACGGATAGGATATGCAGTATCAATATAGGATACGCTTTAAAATATAGTAGTTATATTTTACTAATCCTAAAGACTGTGTGGTTTCAAATATGTAAACTCACTAATTTTTTGGATCTTAATGTTTTAAATTAGCATCGTATTCATATACATCATAAATTTAGGATTCTGTTTGTGTAATTATTAATATCTTTATAAATTTAGTAGTTCTTATTTATAGAATATAAAGATTCTGCTGTTGAAAATTTGGTAAGTCCTAATTATTTAGTATTTTATTGTTGCAAATTATAATCGTATTTGAGTGATAACATGATTCTGTGCCGTAATTGATTCTTTGTTAATGGTAAAATTAATAGTGTTACTGTTTCGATAAAGATGTTACTGTTTCTAACATTTTGTATTTGTTTTGTTTTAGGGCATCTGTTAGTATTGAAACACATGCTGGTTTACGTACATTCCGAGATATTCCAAGTAAGTATTTGAACAAAACTATGTCTTCTTCTATTATACCATTAATAATTTCAAACGATTGAAAGCATTAAATAGATATAATAAACCACATGCAATTATTATAAATAGGTCCAAAAAGAAACATAATGATGATAGAGATTAAAATGCAGAAACAAAAACGATAAGAGTTGAACCAAATCCAAAAAGTAGCAACACTTAAAAACAAACGACTTGATGCTTTTCTAATCCTCTTTCATGCCTTCTTCATTCAGCTTTTTTTTCCTCATCTGTTAGTGGTTTTTTTATGAGTGTGGTGCATGCTCTTCTTAGATGATGAGTTTAGGTCTGGTAGAGTGTCTTGCGATGATCTCTTTGAAGGAGTTGATAAATCTGAATTCCCTTCACTTGAACACCCGATTAGGGCAACCTAACATAAGAGTTAAGTTTTTTAAAAATTAGATATTATAGAGGACATTGGCATATTGATTTGTAGTAATTAGAGATACCAACTTAATTTGCTCACCTCTTCATGACTATCATACGTGCACATTGTGTCCACGTGACTATTGTCCTCAGTAATTGATTCATCTTTGATTAAGTTGGTGCGGATCCAGACCTTCCCACACTTGTAAGTTTCATTGCCATATTCAATGTTTTCTTTCTTAATAAACACACCAAATTCAAAGCTTTGACCAACCAAATCCTTTAAAGCTTGGGGTATTGCTTCTGGGTCTTCCATCTAATATTTAAGCAATTGGTATATTATTTCATTTACCACGAACTCTAAGCATGCAAAACTAAATATTAATTTTCTATTTTAGGAAAAAAATCAAATACTGTACCTCGTGAAAAGAACCGCCTAGTAACACATTAGCAGACTGAGACACAATTCCTTCAGCAACTGAGTCAAGCAGCAAAAAAGTTGTTTCAGCGGTATCATCCTTGATTTTGATATGCAACTTGAACCTACATTTTTAAGATTGAAGATAGATTTCAGTTATAAGAACTTAAGAGTAAAAATGTCAATAAAGGAGTGGTTTAGAAGGCTTACTTTGCTGAGACATCTGTGACCATAGCATTACAAAACTCATAGTAAAATCTAATTCCTTGTTGACCGTTGATCAGCTTTGTGTCACTCTCAATAGTTTTCTGTTGCTGAACCTTCTTATTGCATTTATTGTGTCCAATGTAGTACCAAGAATAATCAGTGTCGAGAGAATATATGGTACATATCACTCTGCATGGCTCCACCTAAAACAAAATAAAAATGTGTGAGAAGCGTATCTTATTTCGGTATGAGAAATAAAGAATTTAAAAACCTCATTAGCAATCCTTAGTTCGGCCACGGATTTGTTTGGAATGTCATCCCAGTCAACCTTCTGTTGCTCCAGCTTGATAAACCTTTCGTGTTTTGGTTGAACAATAGCCAAAGCAAGTCCATCATTAGGTAGCCTGTAAGATTTTAAATAATTAGTTAGGTAGAAAACACGCCTTTAAAAATCAAAATAGATTAGAAATATACTTCTTTTTAAAGTCGTGGACTTCAGGTAAGTCGACATTGATCATCATCTTTGACATATCAAAAGCATTAGAAATCTGTAAATTTCCTACAAAACACAACAAATTCCATCAAATGACTGTCCATAAAGCAATACACTACAACATTCATGCAAAAATGAGTAAATAGAAGATAGTAACCTCGGTACATGTTGATCTTTGCTAACCTAAGCAATATAACAATAGCTTGATCTCCAGCTTTTTCGCAAGCAGAGGAAAGCTCATCAGCAAATCTTCCCCATAGACAACATGGAATCCGATTGTCACTTCATCAAACAATACAAAAACAGAGTTTCAATGATTTTATGTTTAAATTTGCGGATAAATGTTTAAGGGATTATATAAAACATACTCTATGTCTCTCAAATGAAACTCTAGTTTTTTCTTCTCTTTCCCTCCTTGGCATTGCAGATTGGATTTCAGATATGTCAACAACTTGACCAATGACATCTGTAAAACATAAAACTCATTGTTATATAAACATTATACACATTCAGCAGCTAATGATGTATACTCTAAAATATATAATCAACTGACTTACCAATTAAGAAATGAGTTTTTATTTCACCACTTAAGATATGATCATAACTTTTGAAATCAAAAAAGTCTCTTTAGATTTCACGGGTGAGGGTGTTATAGTTGTGTTGCCCAAAAAAACTCATTCTGAAAGGATGCTTGTTGGTCGATACTGTCCAGTTGAGGGCGATAGATTGAAATTCTGAATAATCTTCCATTCACCTAAAGGAAGTTGCTTCTCAACTTTTCCAATGTAGGATTTTCTACATGAACCATGGATTTTGAAACCCTGTAAATAGTAAGAGACGATAAACTTGAGTAGGATAACATATAATCATAGTACATAATATAAAAAATGTTAATTATTTTTCTCACTGTTTCATCGGATAAGATCACTTCTAATGTTTCTCCTGTCATTGCAGTGTATTGTCTCCAAGAATGGAGAACCTTAACTTGTACGCCATGTTGATTTGTAAGGTTTCAAATCTTTGAGGTGAGTACATAGAATTTGAGAACCCATTTTTTTAAATCGGGAATATAATTGCAGGGAAGAACAGAGAAGTGAATGATTTAGGTTAAAAAATGGTACACTTTATATATATATAGTAGATTAGAGTAATAAACAATACCGCTGATCACGTATGATTTTTTGAACAGATTATCAGTCAAATATTGATAAGATATTGATATGGCAATAGTATATTTCGAAAATTTTCTGGCATTAAAACCGATAAATATTGTAACTAAAATGCATTAATTAGATTTGCTGTTAAGGAACCAAAAATTCTGATTTGGAATATCTATAATGTTAGTTACCATTTTTTCAAATAAGTTAGTGATAATACCGTTTCTGATTCTGAAATTTATTTAGTGATATTAATTATTCAATTTCGAAATACCGATTCTGATTTTATTTACGGAAATGAATATAGGTATTGTTGAAATGTAGTTACAAAAGAGAGATCTTGTATTTAATAAGATCATAACTTGATTTATGGTTTTTAATGTGATGGAGAGAATATAGTAAGGTATCGAAGAAGATAGCAATAAAGATATCTTCTCGGTATAAACTTCATGTCGTATATTAAATATTCAGAATTGTAGCAAATTTAGATACAATCGTGTTGATTAGGTGATATACATTCGATTCATTGTTAAGATTTAGATATCTGAATATTTGAAATTGAGACAATAAACTGCAATATAGAGATTGATAAGATTGATAAGATATTGTGATATATATATATATATATATTTTTTTGGACAAAATATATATATTATATATATGATCGCAAAGAAGAGTTCGATCGTAATATTCATTTATTTATGATTTTGGCCATATAAGATATATTCCTATATATTGTATAAGAAATAAAACTTATGTATAATATGTATAATAAAAATGAATCATCCTACAAGACTATAGTTTTTGTAAATTAAAGTATAATAGTACAGATTTTAATCAAAAGGTATGTATAATCAAAATGTTACATGTTTTTGTAGGATGATTAAATAGTATAGATTGTGGTACATGTTCAGAAGAAAACTTAAAAGAATTATGTATAATCAAAACTTATGTGTAATCAAAATGTTACATGTTTTTGTAGGATGATTAAATAGTATAGATTTTGGTACATGTTCACAACCACAAACTATACAGTATAATAATAAATCAGGGTCGAATATATCATGTTTGGCTAGGTTGTGTTCATAATGACGTGTTGTGGACAGGTTTGATAGCTTTGATCAATAATTTCATGTATAATAATAGTAAATAAGAGTATATCCATAACATAATAATAATAAATAAGAATATACAATCGTATGTGACTAATAAGTGAGATTGAGAGCCATTTACAAATGACACAATTACCATTAATGAGTATTTTAAAACCAAATAAAATCAATGGCACAATCTGTAATATAACACATGATAAAAGGTTAATTCTAAAAAAGGTTCATGTTTTAATATAGTAGATTAAAAAAGGTTATACTAAATCGCTAATACACATCATCGTAAAGAAAATAGAATTTTATAGAACATAAACTCAGTTCTTAATGTCTTTTGTTTCTTAACATAGAAAAATCAATATAAAACAACGAACGGGAAATCGGCTAATTCATGCCCGCACAAACCAAATAGGTGCGAATAAGGACCCATAAATTTTCGGTGTGCTTATTCATGTCCGAACAACACAAAACCGTACAATTAATACCCACACATTATCACCGTGTGCTGAAAGATGCATTGACTACATCCCGTTAGTCAAACAAACGGAGTCCATGAACGGGTGTTAATGTACCGTTTAACGTCTAAACGAACGAGGTCGTTTTGTTGAGTTTTGGGAAAAAAAAAAAAAAACACACACAAAAACGACCCCGTTATCTTCGTCTTCTTCATATGTTTTCTTCGATTCCAAAACCTAAAAACCGTCGATCGTGTTATGATTGTTTAGATAGTTTATAACACGGATTACCCTGACTTTTCCTCACTTTTCTCTTCATATCTGTGTTTTTCTTTGTGCCCAAAATGAAATATACAAATTAATTATTAATAAAAGTAGCAAAAAACGGTGGCTCCCCAACGTCCGACAGAAACCTTAACCCTTCCGATTACCAAAAATAGACTTGCCAAGCAGAAAACCTACAAATCTGGCATGAGCAGCAAGGGAGTTAACCGGCACTAGCAACGGACGCGGAATTACTCTTCTACTAGCAAAGTAGAATCGACAAAAAAAGGGATCTCTACAGGTTTCTCCAGATCTCTGCAGTCTTCACCATAAGCTTCGGCAAAGTTTCTTCCCAACTGTCAAACCAGCTCGCTTCTGCTCAAGACCGTACAACCTCAGGCTTGCAAGGAGTCTTCTCAAAAGGAAAAGGACGACCAGATCTACACGCTTCCGTCTCTCACGAATCGACTCTGACCTAAGAAATGGCAACGAAACGCTACACAGCAGAGGAAAAAGGTAAAGCAGTGAAGCACTCTACAGCAGACCAGCCAAAGAAGCGCATCACGGTCCCGGAGTTTGATAATTCCGAGCTTGTCAGGGACAACTCCCTCACTCTAGTGGGGCGACTTACTAATCCTCAAGAACAAAGGCTATGGGCTGTTATTCCTTACCTCCCAAAGAAGTGGAGCCTAAAGGGTTCAGTTTTAGGCTCAGATCTGGGAAACGACTGTTTCCAATTTAGGTTTGACATGGAGGAGGATCTCCTCTCTGTGCTGGCAAACAGACCTTATCACTACAATAACTGGATGATTATCCTCCAGCGCTGGGAACCTATCATCTCAAGCACTTTCCCTTCTCAGATCCCCTTTTGGATCCGCATCAAAGGTATCCCCCTACATTACTGGCATGAGAAGCTAATCTACAAATTAGGGCACGACTTGGGCCACCTGGATGGCTACGAAATCACCAAAACCTCGGCAAAAATCAGGATCCAAGTTGACGCCTTCAGCCCTATCGTCAAGGATACTATCCTAGAGTTCCCTGGAGGAGAAGAAAGTTTGATTACCTTTGAATATGAAGGCCTTGAAAACCACTGTTTCCACTGTGGAAGACTTACACACAAGAGTCAACTATGCCCCACAAAACCAAGTGAGCTCCAGTTGGAGGATAATGGCTACAATCATCAAGGAAAAAAAGAGCGAAGCCCCAGTACCCGTCTTCCTGCGGTTAAAAAGCCATCTGCTCAGGCCTCTGAAGCACCTCAACCGGATAGGTATCCGCCAATTAAACCTCTAGGAAAGGAGATACCCCAACGCCAGAGCCTGGGTTTCTCACACCGAAGAGACAGACATGGGAACCTATATGGGGAAAGGGCCAACTATATTCAAAGCCAAAGACAACCCCTACGGAACAAAATAGCCCCGGCAGTTGAAACATCTAGGCGTAGCGGGAAAAGTAATGAAGTTTGGAGATGTGAAAGACCAAGGAGATACCTCCACGAGCCAAGACACAGAGACTACGCTGAGCATCGTCTGAAAGAACATGTTGGCTCCACCTCTGCAGCGAGACGCTATGGAAAGGAAAAGCTTCAATGGAAACCACGCTCACACCACAGGCCTAGATCTCCTCAACCAGTTGAACCACCACAACCAGCTGGATCCCGTCACGGATCTTCTCAACGAGAACCCACACTCCCTGGCCCGCCACCTCGTAGAGACAATGAACTAGCCCTGGGTCACCAAATCCCAAATCAAGAAGAAGAAAGGGAAGTTCTAAATGTCCACACAATCAACAACGTTCCAACAACAGAACAAGTTATGGAAGAGCTTAGGGAAGTTACTATTCAATATGCAAACGTACCAGACCCTGTCGAGAGGGAAGCCCGTCTCCAACGAATTTTTCAATCCGAAGCGGAGGGACTCATGGAAACAACTGCTGCTGACATCGTAGCAAGGGCCGTGCGTGCTCAGGCTCCTGAAGAAGGAAGGAACGAGGGATATGACAAGAGGAGTGAGACACATATCCAGCAGCAAGCTATCCCGGCCGAAAACCAAATGGGGGGAAACACTGACCTGAATGTCAACCCACTTCCTCCGATCCCAAGGAACAACACTCTCCTACCCCCCCAACCTAGGAAAAGGGGGAGACCGGCAAAAAGGACGAGCAGCAACAGCCCTCGCAAAAGAAGCAAAACAACTACAACAAGCGTCAGGAAAGCAAATCTAATAAAAGGATCACCTAGCCGTAGAGTGGTTAGCAACAAACAGAAGATAGTAAGGAGGAAAAAGATTCCCACGGGAACCACGAGCACAAGATCAAATGAATGTCCCCCAACGGAACCAGAGGAAACAAATGAGGGACATTCCGAGCCTGAGACTCAAGCACCTACCCGGTTGACCAATGTGCCGGCAGTTGTTAGGAGGAGGATGGATTTTCAAAATCCATCCAATCCTCTTCCTTAACAATAACCTGCTGGAACTGTCAAGGGCTGGGGAATCCCTGGACAGTTCAACGACTAGGGGACCTTTTTAAATCAGAAGGTCCTGATATTTTATTCCTCTCGGAGACAAAAAACCCTGACGTTTTTGTTTCTCAGACTTTGGCGTGGATGAATTTTGACCATAAGGAGCTAGTCCCACCGCATAGTCAGGCTGCTGGAGGCCTTGCTCTACTCTGGAACGACAATATAGAGCTGGAAGTCCTTCAAACTTGCAGGAATTTCATTGACACCAGAATTATCTATGAGAGAAAAGTTTTCTTTGCCACTTTTGTTTATGGGGATCCAGAAAGGGGTAAACGAAGAAGTGTGTGGCAGAAACTCACAGAGATCCAACAAGCAAGAGATGCCCCTTGGTTCATATCAGGAGATTTCAACGACCTACTCAATAATTCAGAAAAATCTGGAGGCATCGTACGACCGGAAGGAAGCTTTGTTGACTTCCGCACCTTTGTATCTGAGTGCGACTTATACGACGTACAACACACTGGGGACCCCTTATCTTGGAGCGGAACAAGATCTAGCTACAACGTCCGGTGCCGGTTGGATAGAGCAATGGTGAATAGCCATTGGGCAGAACAATTTCCGGCGGCTAGATGTGTTTATCTGGACTTTGATGGTTCAGATCATAGACCCATCACTTCTCACCTCGAGCCCACACGGAAAAGGGGTAAAGGAATGTTCAGATATGATCGTAGATTGAAGGAGAATATGGAAGTTAAAGACCTTGTTCATACCACCTGGAGGGAGGCAAGAGGATGTGATGTAGCTGTGAGAATCTCAAGGGTGAGACGCATCATCATCCAGTGGCACAGGCAACAACAAAGAAACAGTAAACTCCGTATTGAGGAGAACCGCAGGAAACTGGAAGAGGCCATGACTAGCCCCCAAGCAAATCTGGAACAACTCAATTCGATCCGAAATGAACTGAAAATTGCTTATAACGACGAAGAGGAGTTTTGGAGGCAGAGGAGTAGACTGCTTTGGCTGAGTTTAGGGGATAAAAATACAAGTTATTTTCATGCAGTCACCAGGGGAAGAAGGGCTTGTAACAAACTGGCCATCATAGAAAACGAAGAAGGTCAACCTTTCTACGAAGAGTCCCAAATAGCGGAGGTAATTGCCGAGTTCTACCAGAACCTTTTCACAGCTACAACGGGAGATAGAGGAGCAGCCATAAGATCGGCAACTCTACCCCAGATGACCACCGAACTGAACGACCACCTAGTTAAAATCCCGACTGATGAAGAGATCCACCAGGCCACTCTTTCCATCCACGCAGATAAGGCTCCAGGGCCAGATGGATTCTCGGCAAGTTTCTACCATTCAAACTGGGAGACCATCAAACCAGAAATTACTGCAGAAGTTAAGAGCTTTTTCAACACAGGCATACTGCCTCGACAGATCAATGAAACTCATGTGAGACTTATACCTAAAGTGCATGGGCCGAGGAAAGTGAGTGAATATAGACCAATTGCACTATGCAATGTCTACTATAAAATTATTTCAAAGATCCTCACTAGAAGGCTGCAATCGGTTCTACCTCACCTGATCTCAGAAAATCAGTCAGCGTTTGTGAAAGGGAGGGCAATTTCAGATAATGTGTTGATCACCCATGAAGTTCTACACTATCTACAGACTTCTGAAGCAGCTAAACATTGCTCCATGGCAGTAAAAACTGACATGAGTAAAGCTTATGATCGCTTGGAATGGGGTTTTATCAAATCGGTTCTACAAAGCTTTGGATTTCATCCTACATGGATAGGATGGATTATGGAATGCATATCTACTGTCACCTATGAGTTCCTTATCAATGGTTCTCCAAGAGGAAAAGTACAGCCTGAAAGAGGAATACGCCAAGGAGATCCTCTGTCACCCTATATCTTTATACTATGCAGTGAAATTTTATCTGGAATGTGCAAGAAAGCACAGAGTCAAAAGAAGATTAAAGGAATCAAAGTAGCAGTAAACAGCCCACATGTCAACCATCTCCTATTTGCGGACGACACTATGTTTTTCTGCAAAGCGAACAAGAAGACAGTCCACCATCTACAGCGGATTCTCTCGGAATATGAGAAAGCGTCGGGCCAGAGTATAAACAAAGGGAAGTCTTCTATCACTTTCTCAAAAAAAACCCCTATGGAACTGCGACAGTTAATAAAGAATGAAATGGGGATTCAAAAGGAGGGAGGAGTGGGCAAGTATCTAGGCCTACCTGAACATTTTGGAAGGAGAAAAAGAGACTTATTCACTTCTATAGTGGACAAAATTCATCAAAAGAGGAAAAGCTGGGCAACCAAGTTCCTCAACCCTGCTGGAAAAATGATTATGCTGAAGAGTGTCCTTTCTTCAATGCCAGCTTATGCAATGTCCACTTTCAAGCTACCAATGTCATTATGCAAAAGAATACAGTCTGAAATGACCCGATTTTGGTGGGACTCATCACCAGAAAAGAAGAAAATGTCCTGGGTTTCATGGACAAAACTCACCAAAGGGAAGAGAGAAGGAGGACTAGGATTCAGAGATATTCAGTGTTTCAATGACAGTTTACTAGCTAAGTTGAGTTGGAGACTCATGCAGAATCCTAATGGCCTCCTAGCTAGGATCCTCAAAGGCAAGTATTATCAATCTAGCTCCCTACTGGAAAGTACCCCTCTGTCAAAGATGTCACATGGTTGGAGAGGACTCCTTATTGGAAGAGACTTACTTGTTTCTCAACTCGGATGGGTAGTTGGCGATGGCAGATCAATCCGCATCTGGGATGATGCATGGCTTTCCACCGGAGAAAAAGTCACGCCTATTGGACCTGCTCCCCAAGGCACCTCGGATCTCTGTGTGGCGGACCTCTTCTACCCACACTCAACAATATGGGACAAAGAAAAAATCAGAGAGCTGCTACCACAATATGAGGATAAAATACTGGAAATCAAGCCAAGCAAAACAAACAACCCTGATGCCCAAGTCTGGTTAAAAACTACAAATGGTGAATACTCTACGAAGTCCGGATACTATGTAGCACGAGAGGCAAACTTACTTGATGAAGAGGAGGCAAACACAATTAGGGGGATTGATTGGATCCCGGACATTTGGAAGGTCCTGACTGCCCCAAAGATCCACATGCTACTTTGGAAAGCAGCGAATTCGGCTCTACCAGTGGGTGAGGTCCTAGTAGCCAGACACGTCCCCCTCAACCCGTTCTGCAGACGATGTGGAGCAATAGAATCCATCCAGCATCTCTTTTTCAACTGCCCGGATTACCCTGACTTTTCCTCACTTTTCTCTTCATATCTGTGTTTTTCTTTGTGCCCAAAATGAAATATACAAATTAATTATTAATAAAAAAAGAAAAAAATTGAATAAAAAATTCGTCGACGTCGCCAGCCATTGGCGACTTCTTCTCCTTCCGACCTTCTCCTATTCTTTGTCTCCAGATCTCTCTCTCTCTCACAAGTCGTCGTTTTCATTAGTCTCCTTCCTCGTTCTTCGTCTTCGTCTTCGTTTACCCTCGCAGCCAAGATACGAAAACTCCATTTAATTAGCCTTATTATCTCTCTTTCTCCTCTTCTCATTTTATTCCTCTTTTTTCTTCTCTCCTCTGCTTCTTCGTATCGACGTATTCGCTTGCGTCACCTTCAGCCCATTCCATTTTCTCGGGTGGATTTATTTTAGCGCGCAAAAGTGAAATTCTTCGAGATCCGGATCTGCCCATTTCGGGAATAAGCTTGGGGTCAATATTGCTTTTCCTTGTGCTGGATCAATTCCACTCTCGTGTCGAAAAGGTGGGATTTTTTTATGTGAGGATCTGGATCTGCTCCATTCGCAGTAATAGCCAAAGGTCGTTTTGCTGGATCAATTCCATTTTCGTGCCATCAAAGGGGAGATTTTTGGTCTCCGATTTTAGGATTTGGTGTATGATATGCAAGCTGATTCGAGCTCTGGGGTTTCTGGGTAATTCTTCTTAAAAGCTGGAATCGTCTTCTTCCCGAGGTTTGTTTCAATGTATTTTTATTTTTAACAGATTGTGTTATGATTGTTTTTTTTTTGTCAACGTGTTATGATTGTTTAGATAGTTTATTTGTGTTCTTGTTTATTGGCAGGTTTTGGAATCGAAGAAAACATATGAAGAAACCTTTGATCAGTCATATCCCTCATTAATCTGTATGTCCCTCAATTTAATGAAAGGACGAAACTACCCCTCTAACAACTTTAAATGAAAAGTGGACGCCCTAGTTGTACCTACCAGTATTACACTAGTATTACCCACCCGAGTATTACCCCGGTATCACCAGTGTTACCCACCCCAGTATTACCAGTGTTACCTATCCGAGTATTACCCCGGTACTACCAGTGTTACCCATCCCAGTATTACCAGTGTTACCCACCCTAGTATTACCCAGTATTACTAGTATTACCAGTATTACTAATAGTATCCACCACAGTATTACCAGTATTACCGGTATTACCCAGTATTACCACGCGTAAGGGAATTCGAACCTTGGGCGCGCGCCTGTGCGCGTGGAGCGCGCTACCACTGAACTACCGTGTTTTTCGTTGAACTCTTACATGTTTAATTATATTTAACCTTTGACACCCGAAAATTACCCTTCATTAAGGGTAATTTTGTCTTTTCATCGGTGAGGGATATATGAGCCCTTTTTATCATCTAAAGGGATATATGAGATCATTGTCCTCATATTTCGCGTAGAGGGACTTTCCAGCCATTGATCCTTCATTAAGGGTAATTTTGTCTTTTCATCGGTGAGGGATATATGAGCCCTTTTTATCATCTAAAGGGATATATGAGATCATTGTCCATAACGGGGTCGTTTTTGTGTGTTTTTTTTTTTCCCCCAAAACTCAACAAAACGAGTTCGTTTAGACGTTTAACGGTACATTAACATCCGTTCACGGACTCGTTTGTTTGACTAACGGGATGTAGTCAATGCATCTTTCAGCACACGGTGATAATGTGTGAGTACTAATTGTACGTTTTTGTGTTGTTCGGGCATGAATAAGCACACCGAAAATTTATAGGTCCTTATTCGCACCTATTTAGTTTGTGCGGGTATGAATTAGCCGATTTTCCAACAAGGAACCGTGTCTTCGATGCTCAAACTTTTTATAAGACATAAGTATACAAACACACATTGCCAAAATAAGATGATTTCACACAAACGAGATAAAATCAAGAGCACGAAGACTGGCCCATCGACTTTAAAGTTAATATTCATGCGTTTGCATTTTGATTTTTAGAAAAAAAATATTTTAAATAAATAAATAGAAAACAAATAAAAAGATGAATCCCTTCTTAATTTTTATCGTAAAATGTAAAAAAGCAAAAACAAATTTTTCCAATTTTCACAGAAATAATAAAAAACAATACTAAATTTAATAAAAGAAACCAAAACTTAAAATTAAAAAAAAACAATCATCATTCAACACATAAACTAGAAACCAAAAAAAAAATTGCATATGGCCTCCGCACATGCGCGGGCGAATGTATCATAACTAGGGAAATTATCAAAAGAAAATGAAAATAAAATAAGGGTAAAGTGTTTAATAGAACTAAGAATGACAGCAATCGGCTGCGTACCAGAATACATTTTCGAAAAGTAATTACTTTAAAAATATGGAAAGAGAGAGAAGCAAATATTTCACAACAAAAAAAAAACAAAAGAAGAAATTGAACAATAAATTAGACCGTTAATATGATTATTGCATTCTTTCTGCAGAAACTTGGGTAAATAACGAAGAGACGACAAAAGAGAACCAGACCCGTAAAATAAAGAGTTAATAATTATGTGTCTGTATCTTGATTTTTTGTAAATAGACAATGACAAATCAAAATTCAAATAAGACAAACATAAATAATATTTTATTTTTACTTTTAGTTTGTAAAATGCAAAAAACAAACAAAACAACATATTCCACATTTCACAGAAAATAAAAACAAACCAAAATAAATAAATTGAAAGAATCCCATACTTATATTAAAGTATAACATGTATTCGATATATCTAAGTACCGTGTGTGTCCCACTAATTAATTAAGATATTTCTGCATTAACTAACCAAAAGCATACTGTTTGATAAAAAAAAAAGGTTACAACTAATGCAAAAAGGACCCATTCACAAATGGCAAATGGGATGTTCATTCATATTTCTGCGGCAACTCCAATCCGACAATATCTAATTTTAAGTTTACGGGATCCTATGTCCGGTACGGTTTGGTTATATCCGGTTCACATAACCAGTAACAATGTTCAGGATGATTTCTTGGAAGGTATTTGAGAAATCTCGATAAGTATTTGGTCGGAGCCTTTGAGCTGGAATACTTGTTCTGGAGGGTTCGATTTGATCATCGCCTCTTGGAGAGAAACCGGTACAGCGTAATCATCTTCCATGGTTTTGATGTAGAACCGTCGGATTGAGCCGTAATTCTTCTCCGACACGTGTAGCTTTTCAACCACCGGCGCGAACGGGATCGGTCTCATGCCAATGCAACATCCTGTTAAAATAAAATAGGTCGGGTTTAGTCGAACCGAATTGTACCGAAGAGGGTAATATTAGCCTATGTGTGTATGTGTACCTTTGGAGGGCTCTGATTAAAGAAAAAATCCCTAAGCAAAGATCTGTCGAAATCAACGGCTATTGGTGGGTTCTTTTTGCCGTTGGCGTACAAGAATAGATGGACTTGTTCCATGAGATCATAATTTGACTCAGGCTGAAAATTAAACACAATTGATTAAAATGGTTGCAATTATGCCAAAACACCACTGTTCAGATAAACCTCCAACATATAGTTATTTAGCAAATTCACCCTAAAAACAAAAGATTAAAAATTGGAGTTTTGATAGTTATGAGACCAAATATATAAAATAAAAACCTGTTGATTGAAGAGATCAATGGTGCTCTGAGCATTAGCCAACATAGCAGCAGAGATGAAAACAGCCTTAGAGATCTTAGAAGGGAACATCTCCATGGCATAAGACATACATGCACCTCCAAAATCATGTCCCACTAATGTCACCTGCACCCATCAATTAAAAAATCTTGGTTACTAAACTAACATTTATATTAATTAGGTAAACAGTATAACATGAATATGATGACATTGAAGTGAGCTAAGACCTTCTCGGTGGGTTTAAGGGTGTCGAAGAAGTGGAGGAGCGGTTGACATACTGAGCGAGGCTGGTGATGTTGTGGTGTCGAAGGAACTAACACCAGAACCGGTCAAGTCAACCGCGTCGACCTGGAAGCCATGTTTCTCTAAGAGCGTTATGGTTTTGTACCAACACCATGCCCCAAACCCTCCTCCATGAACCAGCACGAACCGTTTGGTCTCTGCTCCTTCCACCTTCAGCTCCTGTTTCCATCCATTTTTCATATAACATGGCCAGTACTTAGTGTCATATAATAGCTCTCAATATATGCGTTTACCAGTAAAAAAAAAACCAGCAAACTTCGAGAATAAACAAAAGTACGAAAATAAAATAATGAGATCGAACAAATTTGGACATCTATAGTTGCCGTCTACAAGTTCCACACGTACTAGCTAGATCAACAACTTAATGTTTTATGACTAAAATATCGATCTCTATTTTTATGAGTTTTTAAAATAAACTATACTATCTAACGGAAAAACCCAAATATATTGATGTAAACTTTCTGTGTATAATAGATAAACAGGTGATAGCTTTGATTTAAGAGGTGACGATCGCAACAACAAAGCTAACAAAAATGTCATTTTTACTTTTTTTTTCTTTTGTAACACCAGACATTTTTACATTTTCTATAAATAATCTATACGAGCTGACCGATTCGATGAATATAGGGCGTATTTTGATCGATTTAATAGTTTCTAGCTGAGACTTGAGAGTGTACTTTTGTAAATATGTTTATATCATTGCCATTTGCCAACTTTTAGTTGTTTAGATTGATAATAGACACATTACACTTATATCATGTTTTTGTTCAATTAACCAACAAACAAGAAATTTTAAATAGGTTAGCTAAAAAAATGTTCAATTTGATAATATCGACACTTATATCATGTTTTGTGTTTTTTTTTTTTGTACCACATTATACATTTTATGATTCAGTATGTTACAAATACAATCATGATACTGATGATATCAATATTGGAAATTCCAAAAAAAAAAAAAAAGATAATAAAATCATGAGTACAGTCAAATCTATAATGAATTCAACCAAACACTTGAAACGTTTCGTTGAAATGAATCGAACAATTTATTTATACGAAACCAATTTTTACGTACGGAGAAAGTAATAGAAATCTGCTTTTACATATAATTAATATTTCCAATCAAACCTAAGCAAACAAGAGTTGAATTTCTTCTAACGTTAATCCTTGAGTCTCTGGCACCAAACACCATGTGAACACAATTGTTACTCCACAAATTATAGCGGATATAATAAAAGTCCCTGCAAATTATTTTCATAAAGACACGGTTATACATTTTAGCATCATTACTTCATTTTTAAGATCTAAATCGAAGAAAACCAAAAGCATGTAGTTTATAGGTTACTTACCGGTTGGGTTCCAAACCAACATAAAATTGAAACAATAGTTTGCTATCCAACCAGTGAACCAGTTGGCTATGGTCACTAAACTCCCAGCTAACACCTTTATATCCATTGGAAATATCTGCCAATAAATAAATATAAATAATTAAGAATAAGAACTTTTAAAAATATGATATATCATTTGGATAAAATGAAAATATTCCAAAAGTATACCTCAGACATTATAATCCATGGCAACGCTCCCATTCCAAATGCAAACATCATCGTGAATGACTGTTTAGAATACAAAATTTTCTTCACATTATGACAAATTAACAATAATCGACATAATATTTGTAATAAATATAGTTTAAATTTTGTGAGTTTCTTTCCTATCGCATGTTCTCTGAATGTCGCTGCTATAGATAAAAGAAAACATGAGAGCTTTTTTCTGTTATACGGAATCTAGTTGTTGCTGTTTTTTTTTTTTTTTTGTTATTTAATCCGTTTGATTTTTTGGTCGTTTTTTCTCTATTCTACTGATGATGAAGAAAAAAAAATTGCAGGAAAAAATAAACAAAAAGAAACTACTCATCACTGCTATCGCAATGATAACCAAAGAGAATGTGGCCTAAAATATAGTTGTCTAGTCTGATTTAGTTTAATCAAGATGTTTAATAAAAAAACAGTAACATTTTCATTCGAAGAAAGAAAAAGTAACAAGCATAATTTGATATGATACCAATTGGATGACCTTATGAATATTTGATAAATTATATGATGCAGTTTGATCAAATATATGAATTATCAGTTAGACCAAAAAATAATTTGGTTATAACTTACCATTATTCCGATGAACGTCAAAACTGGAGTAATTTTTCCAATTTCGGGGGCATCTTTAATTCCAAAAGCTACCGCCAATGCGATACAACTTAAGCATAATCCAAATGCTGAAGTCTGCAAATTTAAGTCATTAAATCTATATGGATAAAATTGCTAAAAGTAGACTGCAGGCGACTAAGGGAGACTATTTAAAAAGCACCGCAATGGTGCAGTAAAATTTCTTAACCTTGTTTCACTCGTACATAACGGATTTATTTATAGATGGATTATTTTCTTTAGGCAAATATATATATATATATATAAATCTGAAATCTAGTCATTATATATAATTAACATTTAGCCATCTATTATATAATTTAAAATTTTCATTGATGATTGATAACAATGTTAAAATCTCATTAACGATAATTTAAGCTAAATATACAATTAGAAGAATATAGGTCATATTAAGTATAATATACTGGATCACATATGATCATGTAAATATTAGCTACTAAAATATATTTATATATAATAGTTATTATATTTAATTTCTAATTTTTCGCGTATCTCATTTTAACTAAACAAAAAATAAACACATCATTTATACCAAGAAAAAACAAAATCTAACCATAAGAAGTGGCCGTCTTCCCCAGCGATCCACGAGGATTAAACCCATTAAAGATTTTGGTACCTGTACATGAGCATTGATAAGAGATTGGGGTTACGATGTGAAAAAATACAATCAATGTAAATATGGCTATATATATTTAAGGGAGGGGGGAAATGCAATAAAAATATAAAACCCGAATTAAGATATATACATACCACGATAAAAGACAACACCGTCATCCCAATCCAAGCAGGAAATCCTGGAAAATAAAAGTTTAAATTTAATTATTATCTAACTAAATTATTAGTGAAAATAGGAGAAATAGTTAATATCTAAGAACATGATAGATTATATTTTCACCGCCAAGTTTAAATAGAGTGCTTCCATACGAGCTTATTCCTGCAGTTCCACATAACTGCTGCAGAAGCATCAGACCTATGCCGATCTAAACATAATTAACCGAACCCAAATAAAATTTAATAATATTTATTTATTGATCTTAAATCCAAATCGTGTTTCAGAATATATTTTTGAATGACTGAAAACAAATCTTTCTTACTGTAAGTTGATGAGCATATCTCTTTCTGAAAAGACTACGAATGCCAATATTCGAATTTTGCTTCGAAACTTCTACTGAAATCTACAATATTTTGAAACAAATGAGAATTTCTACATAAAAAAAAAAAGTAAATATGGTTTATCCGTGGTCCGTGGATAAACAATCTATAAGTTTTCCAAAATTATGTTAAACATCTGTTTTTGATAATACTCTATATGTATGAATACCTTGATTTCACGAGATTCAAGCACAATATCATATCCTTTTCCTCTTAATTTTTGAAGAACGACTTCAACCTCTTTATCACGACCTTGTTTTGCCTATACAAATATTTTTCAAATTAATATATATATATATATATATAGATGTATATTAAGTGGCATATATATAATTTATATGACTAACCAGCCATCTTGGAGACTCAGGTATGAAGAACAAACCAATAACTTGTATCCCACATGGAATAATACCTGGTTGAAAATGAATTATAGCTACATAAATTTTGAAAGTAAAAAAGATTATAGTGACAAAATAATTAATTTGGGGAAATGAAACTCGAAGGTGAATGAATAATAGACGTGAATAAATCACCGATTAAGGCTAGACTTCTCCATGACAAGAAATTTCCAAAGTAATATGCGATTGCCACTCCACAGTTTTGCAACAACTGAAAAGTATTGATATGGAATAGGATACAATTATATATATATATATAAAATGATTATTGAATTATATCTAAACCTCGAACTTTGAATTTGTATGTCACCTGATTGGTAAATGTAAAAGTGCCTCGTACGTGCTTGGGTGTTATCTCTGCAACATATACAGGAACCTATACGATTTTTAATTCAAGAAAGTTAGAAATATTTGATGGTTAAGGGTAAAGATCTTTTATCATCATTTAGAGATAATTTTTACCACGTAGCTGATGAGACCAACTCCAATTCCCACAAAAAATCGTCCCAAATCGAGCCAAATAATATTCTGTTGGCAAACAAATAAAGCGGTAATAAATGTATAATTTTATTAAACTTGCAAAAGTAAGTACGCAAAAGAATATAAGATGGATTATGAAGAAACCTTGGCTAGTGCAATTGCAAGCCAACCAGTTCCGCAGAATATATCAGCGAGCCACAACGTCTAAGAAAATTTGAGAAAAGAAAAACCACGAGGGTTTTAGTTTTTTTTTACGTTACAATACTTACAAGCATATAATAAAAACATAAGAAATGTAAGGGTGATCGATTTTCTGATAGATACTTAACCATTTTATTACCGAAGGCAGCTGCAGCTTTGGCGCTGAATATTGCACCGATCATTCCTCCAAACGTCGAAAGCGAACCAAACAGTGAAAACTGTACTTCTCAACACTTAAAGCAATATTAGTTAATGCTTTTTTTTTTAAATTACCATTTTAAAACAATTTCATGTAACTAGTGATTTTATTAAATTCTTTGTAAATGATATTTTATTTATCTTTTTTATTTCCCTTAACTCTTTTTCTGAGTAAATATAATTAAACATGGACTTACTTGTGCGAGAGAAAGATCCAAGTCTGTCATAATGGAGGACATTGTATCTGCAGTATAACCCCCCTGTATACCATAAAATGATAGAAACAATGAAGTTAATTATATTAAATGATAGAAAAAAGCATATGAATATATTAAGATAAAAAACAAGCGTGACTCTTTTATTTGCAAAATCACCCCATAACGAATTAATTTGTAATTTGATATCGGTAAAGGAAAAAAGGTCAACATTGCGGTACTTATAAAACGGTGAAGTAAATTTCTAAGTATGTTTCAAGAAAAAATTATATAAATCGATCAACAAATAATTGAACAAATAGAAACCGTGGCCACACATTAATACAAGGTTATATGATTGGTAACTTTTGCCGTTGTGACAATAGTTCCCTTCAAGTTGATGAGCAAGAGGACAGCGACTGGCATTAATTGGCAACAGAAACGTGACGGTATAGAAGAAACAGGATGACCACAAACACACATAAGATATTTTTTGTTTGTTACTTAGCAAAGAGTGGTAAATTTTTCCGAATGATAAATATTATCTATGTAGACGCTATATGATTTAGATTTCTAAAGCGTTTTGATTAGTAAATATAAATACATCTGTTGACAACAAAATGTATATTTCTTTTTGTCATTCTCTTCTATATTTATCATTTTTATAAAACAAAATTTCTCAGTGTTCCTATATGAATATTCAGTAGAAGTATCATTAATTCAAGTTTTGATTGAGTCAATTGTCTCCAATCCTACATGTCAGTAAAAGGAGTCATGGCTCTGATTGAAACTCGGATTTGTATAACCGACGTTTGGGGAGAATTTGATTTTCGTTCTTTTTCGCATTAACAAGAAAAATATATACCTCTTTAACAAAGAAAAAAAAAATACCTTACCCCAACATATACTTTTAACGTCCTCTAGAAAAAAATGTTACCACGCAGCTAAAACGTTGGTTCTAATAAGAGTTTGCATGTATCTAGAGAGAGAGAGAGAGAGGGATAGAAACATACGGCAACGCCAAAGGTGAAGGAGGCGGAGACAATGATGAAGGTGGAGAAGACAAGAAGCGGAGTTATATTTGCAGTCTCTTCCCTATTTACCAATAATAATTCTTTTTCCATATTATTCTCTCCTCCCATTTTCTTCACTTAAAACCCTAAGAACAAGAACAAGATAAAATTTTCGTGCGGAAGCAAAGAGAGAGAGAGAGAGAGAGAGAGAGAGAGAGAGAGAGAGAGAGAGAGAGAGAGAGAGAGAGAGAGAGAGAGAGAGAGAGAGAGAGAGAGAGAGAGAGAGAGAGAGAGTTTCGTGGTGAGGAATGTTTTCTCTCCTTCTTTATTGATGCACCACGATGGATACAAATATCATGCTATGTTGTGATGTAGATGTATCTACCTTATTTTGTGTCTAGGTTCATGTTCATTGTTTATATTAACCAATAACGAGCATACGTCTTTTACATATTTTGGTTATTTTATGGTCTAAGGCTCTGGTTTGCTTTGGAAAATATTACTATTTTACTTATCTAAATATTTGAATAATATTGCCCCGTAATAGATTGTTAGCGTAAGGCATCAAGTTGATGTTTTGGTTGTTTAAAATTTATTGACTATAAGACGAGAAAGCATCAACTTGAAATTATGTCAGTGTTTTGAGAACCAACAAGTCACTTAATCTCTATAGAGTTTGAGATATTCACGTAACAAGAAAATGTGGTTTTTAGTTGAATTTAGCCTTGATGGGGTCGCTCGGTTCGATAAAAGTTAACGCAGTTCAATCATAGTTATAAGTTATAAAAATCCTACCCACATATGTGGAAATCTATCAAGAGTCAAGATTGAGATGAAGAAATGCAACTGAAATTCCCCACCTAATCATCACATCAGTCACGTTCCAATTTTATCCGGTTTCACCAATAAATAGGTTCCGGTCTGATGCAATGGTTATCAATTCCGGTCCGATGCAATGGATCCGGTCCCACAAGACTACAAATTCTCGGAACAAAGAAATCAGTCATACAATTAAACGTCCCAACCGTAAAGCGACGTTTGCGTTTGTTTGCCTCTAATCGCTTTTCTCAATTTGGTAGTGCAAATACGATATTCTTATCAATTATAGCAAAGCAGAATCTTCTAGTCAATTAACAATTCTACGAGATTCGTGGAGTTATATTAAGAGAAATACCCTCAGATACCACACTTTCATTTTTTTAGACAAAAATACCATGTAAATGACAAAAATAACATTTATTTAATGGTTTAAAAACAATTAAACTAATAAATTTGGGTTCAAAAGTCATTAATTAGGGTTTAGATTTTGGGTTTTAGGGTTTAAGTTTAAGGGATTGAGAAGAAACATATGAAAATAAATGTATAATAGTTTTTTTTTCTCTTCAAGAAATGTCATTTTTGTCATTTTCACCTTGGTGTGGTATTTTTGAGAGTTGCCCTTATATTAATATTTGTTTTCCTTTTCTCGCAAATATTAAAAGTGGTATATATTGGTCAAGATTTTGAAAATCAAGGTCGGTATGATGTACATTAGTGTACATACATAGGCATGTGGGTATATTGTGTACTTATGGTTGACTTTTTAACTATATTCGAAGACGCCGAGAACACCGGACATTAAGGGATTAGGCACGTTGGTGGAAGAGAGTCAGTTAGTGATGGAGAAGAGCCTAGACGGAAGCAAAAACGAAGAAGCTAGATACCAACACGGATTTACCCAAAGGGGACTATAAAAACACTCACCAAAATGAATTGGCCTTTCAAACCATTCAAATATGCACCTTCGACGTGCCAAGGGACACGATAGAGAAGTAGAAAGCTTATCCTGAAATTGTAATAAACAAATATCAGAACTAGATTTTGAATGTGCATAAGAGAAGTGAAGTTAGAGGTTTCACCTTTAATAACAACTCCAGTTCTGACAGAGATCTCGAAGCTTTATGAATGATTTCAGAAGATTTATCCCTTTCTTGTAAGCTTTCCTTCAGACCCATCTTCCGCCTGTTTAGAGGTTTCTGCGGTAAATTGGCTGGACCCGAATCAGAAACTTCTTTAGTTGACACTTCTACATCCATCGAAGATATTTTCTTATCGCTCGTTGTAGTAGATTCCTCCAACTCCTTAACAGCTTTGATCTGTTTTGACTGAGGGGGGCCTTGACCAGTGCGTTTTGTTCTAAACGAAGACTTCATATTAAGGTCTTCTTGAGCCAACAATTCCTGCAACACAATAAACCAATTTTTATGAGTTAATGTTTTCTTTAGAAGCACAAACTTGAATCCTTGTCAAGGATCTCAAACTTCATTCAAAGGATAGTAATCACAGATCACAGAGTCAAACTAAGATTATTAATGTACAAATGAAACAATATAGAAGTAAAGACGGATTTCAACTAATTCAACATGCATAGATAATACCTTCTTATTTATGGATTTGTTTCGGAGTAGAATCGGTTGTAGCTTCATCCCCTAGCATCTGAAAATTAAACCCAATTCATACATTTAGCTAAAAGACGCCTAGAAGAAAGTGGATAGAAAATTACGAGAACTATCTTGTTAACCTTTAGTTTACGTTTTTTTCTTAAACTCCCACTAGTAGGTTCCGGTTGTAGCTTCCCCGTGGGAACAGCATTACAATCAGTGGATGCTTTGCCTTGAGGGTTTTAGTTTTGTATTGTAAACAGCATTCCCAATAGCAGAAATTGCATGAAGGAGACTATCATCTGGTAGGGTTTTAGTTTTGTATTGTAAGCAGCATTCCCAATCTACATACTCAATGAGAAAATCTAGAGAAAAAAAAAATAAAATTCCAGGGAGAGTTGTAAATATTTGTTCTAATTATCTTCATATACAAAATACACATACTTTTCTTAATTTCTGACATGCTAGATTATGCTCTGCGCTGAACGCAAAATCAATATTTTTATAGATAAAACTATGTAATATTTATAATTTAAATATATTTATTTATGTGTTTTTATGTGTATGTTTATGAAAATTTGATTTATGATTTATAAAAATAATTGATGTATGATATTATATATTCATATTTGACATTTGATTTAATGAATTTTTTTAAAATATTTATTTTTATTTTCATTTTTTATTAATTAGGAAAGTGAAATCTTTTAATTTTCTTAAAAAAGTTTAAAAGTGTTTTTTTTTTGTAGGAAGCGGGGACAGAATCACCCAATGTTATTCAAAAAAAGAAAAAGAGTATTGTTACATCGAAATCAAACGCGGGTGCACAACCCCCCTAACGTCATCATCAAAACGAGAAGTCGCAAAACCCGGACAAGAATCAAAGAAAGAAACACCTAACGGCTGGGAAAAAGCATGATCAGCTAACGCATATGCGAGATGGTTATCCTCTCGATACACGTGAGAAATCCGGACTGTCCAGTCCTTTCGTAATGAAGTCATAGCACATACGTACAAGGAACAACAGCGGGTGTGTGTCTCGAACCCCTGTCTTCAAGAAACCAACCACTGATTCCGAGTCCACCTCTAAGTCCAATCTCAGAATCCCCATGTCCCAAGCAATACATAAGCCATAATAGACGCCCCAAAGTTCTGCGAGCTGCGCCAATCAGAACCCAATATTAAAGCAAAATCCCCGCATCCAGTTACCTTCCGCATCTCGTATAACCCCTCCCGCTGTTGCAAGACCCGGATTACCTCTTGCTACACCGTCGGTATTCAGCTTAGCCCAGCCATTTAAAGGTCTAGTCCAGGCGATATCACGCATCACGCTCACAGTGAAGGAATTTGTACAGGTTTTAATCATATTAAAACAGCCCTAACAACAAATCCTAAGCCACGGATCATGTGTCAATTGAATCTATATCAGATCTCGAGTATACCTGGAGATTAAGCTGCGGAAGATGATCAGGTATTCGAGATTAGAAGCGCCTCAAGTGCTGCGCCTCTACAGAAGTCCACACGCACACAAACTGGACGACAGGGATGCTAGTGCCTTCGCGAACGATTCGCCTCGGGTTCTCTCTGCATTTCTGTGACGGTCAGGAACATCTAATCTATTTCAAGTCGTGCCCTATATCATATATATAGGTGACTTGACGAAACCTCTTTGACCGATGGACCAAACCGACTTGATTTCAATTAAATCAAAAACCGGTTCTCGATCCCGAGTGGTGTCGATCGACACTCACCTTTGGTGTCGATCGACACTCTCACAGAAACTTGATATCGACGTATATCTTATATACATTGATCATGATCATTACTCTAATGATCAAACCCAATTTATATTATCCAGTTTGCTTAGGTGTGTGACCCTATAGGATCATATGATAGTGGTAATGAGTTCATAACTCATAAGTTATAAGCGGCTTCTAGCAAAACATTATAACCGTCCAATATCATATGATTGTCTTATCTCGACATCACGACTCTACTAGAGTAAATACAAGTATGATTTCAGGACATTCCCTTCAGTCTCCCACTTGTACTGGAATCAACTATTTCCATAATCCCTTTGTCTCTATATCTCGATTTGGCATAAGGCAAGAACTCGTGTCATCCTTAATCAACCAAACCATGTTTATCGAACTCCGATTTATACTGATAAAAGACAAACGATTGACATTCAATCCGTTTGAGCGTGGCCATGCATTTCCAGTATCAAATCTTCGATAGGCCCAGAGATATTTATCTTCCGTTATATGGGAGGGAAAAATTCCATCTTGTTCCATCCCTGTTCCCTACATACTTCATAATATGCCCAATCAATGTCTTTATAGCCACTAGTTACAGCTGACATTTGACAAAGTCAAAACATATCAATTCATATGTAAGAAAACATGATGAACTCAGGTCTAAGGACTATACTCTATAGTCGTAATGAGAAACTCTTATGACACTCATATAACAATCTTGTAGAGTTCTCATTAGCGGGTCATGTCCGATCATGTGTTCTCTAACACATATCTATGTGATTGACTTTAATACTCCTATTAATGACTCCAGGAAACTTAGTCATCAGTCACCTCACATACTAGTCTCGCTTGGTTAATGTCCAACTTTAATAACCTCGACTATGGACAGAAATCATTTATGTCATCTATCACTTATAGAGTTTCATGATCAAATCACGTATTTGATGATCTATAAGAATGCCACAAATTACTTTTGGACAATTATTTAATAACACCATTAAATAATACTGAAACAATTTCATTAAATAAAACATAACCAAATGTATGTTTACATGAACATCAAAACATAAATGTGATAACTCCCACTAAAGACAAGATTACTGCTTAAGGAATCTAATGACTATAGCAGCTGCATGACTCTCATGCTTCGGTCGTGGGAGTGGCTTGGTCAAAGGGTCAGCGACGTTCTCGTCTGTCGGAACTCTGCTGATCTTGACGTCACCTCTCTCAATGATATCACGAATCAGATGATATCTCCTCTCAATGTGTTTGGATTTCTGGCGTGATATGGGCTCCTTAGCCTGAGCTATGGCTCCATTGTTGTCACAAAACAATGCCACAGGCTCAGAAATGCTAGGAATCACACCAAGCTCAATAATGAACTTCCTAATCCAAACAGCCTCCTTTGCCGCTTCAGAAGCAGCGATGTATTCAGCCTCGGTCGTGGAGTCCGCCACGGTGCTCTGCTTGGAACTCTTCCAACTAACTGCACCTCCATTTAGACAGAAGACGTAACCAGACTGAGATCGGAAATCGTCTTTATCTGTCTGAAAACTGGCATCCGTATAACCACTCACTACAAGTTCATCACTTCCTCCGTACACTAAGAACTTATCCTTAGTATTTCTCAAATACTTCAGGATTGTCTTGTCAGCAGTCCAGTGACTCTCACCGGGATCCGACTGGTATCGACTCGTCATGCTTAATGCACAAGCAACATCTGGACGAGTACAAAGCATGGCATACATAATAGATCCTATTGCAGAAGCAAAAGGAATCCTACTCATGCGCTCTCGCTCAGCAGGTGTCGAAGGACACTGCTTCTTGCTCAGAGTAATGCCATGAGACATCGGAAGCAAGCCCTTCTTGGAATCATGCATGTTGAACCTGTGTAGAACCTTATCGATATAAGTGTCCTGGCACAGTCCAATCAGCCTCTTTGATCTATCTCTATAGATCCTTATTCCAAGAATATAGGCGGCTTCGCCCATGTCTTTCATCGAGAAACAACTTCCTAGCCAGTCCTTTACTGACTAAAGAAACGGAATATCATCTCCAATGAGAAGTATGTCGTCTACATACAGTATGAGAAATGCAACTGCGCTCCCACTAGTCTTCTTGTAAACGCAAGGTTCCTCTTCGTTTCTGATGAAGTTAAACTTTTTAACTGCTTCATCAAAATGAAGGTTTCAACTCCGAGATGCTTGCTTCAATCCATAAATGGATTTATGAAGCTTGCATACTTTCCCAGCAGCATTAGGATCAATGAAACCCGGAGGTTGTGTCATGTACATATCCTCTTCCAGAATCCCTTTTAGGAAAGCTGTTTTCACATCCATTTGCCAAATCTCATAATCATGATGAGCGGCTGTTGCTAGGAGAATCCGAATAGATTTAAGCATAGCGACTGGGGAATAGGTTTCATCATAGTCAACACCTTGAACTTGTTTGAAACCTTTTGCCACCAACCTAGCTTTGTAAATCTGAACGTTTCCATCCACATCGATCTTCTTCTTGAAGACCCATTTACACTCAATGGCTTTTACACCATCAGGTAAATCACCCAAAGTCCATACTTGGTTTTGCGACATGGAACTCATTTCGGATTCAGCGGCCTTAAACCACTTTTCGGAGTCAGGGCCCATCATTGCTTCTTCGAAAGTCGCAGGTTCGTCACTGTCAATGATCAAGAGATCATGACAATTAGTCACAAGAAATCCATATCTCTCGGGCTCGTGACGAATCCTTTCGGATCTGCGAACTTCAGGCATCAAAGGCTCGGGCTCTACAACTCTTTGTAGATCCAGCCGCTGCTCTTCCTCGACAGGTTGAGCAGGCTCCTGTGATTCTCGAACTTCTTCGAGTTGTACTTTACTCCCACTGTTCTTCTTGGAAAGAAATTATCTCTCAAGAAAGACACAGTTCTTAGCAACAAACACTTTGTTCTCAGAACGGTTGTAAAAGTAGTAAGCCTTAGTTTCCTTAGGATAACCAACAAAGTAGCACTTATCAGATTTGGGTGCAAGCTTATCAGATATCAACCGCTTGACATAAGCTTCACAACCCCAAATTTTAAGAAAAGACAAACTTGGAACTTTTCCAGTCCACATCTCATATGGCGTATTTTCAACTAATTTTGATGGAACTCTGTTCAGCGTAAACGCAGACATTTCTAGAGCGTATCCCCAGAAGGATAATGGAAGATCTACTTGACTCATCATTGATCGAACCATATCTAATAAAGTCCGATTTCTCCTTTCAGACACACCGTTCCACTGAGGTGTTCCAGGAGGAGTGAGTTGTGAAACAATTCCACAACTACTCAGATGATCACTGAACTCTTGGCTTAAGTATTCACCTCCACGATCTGATCGAAGAGCTTTGATGCTTTTGCCAAGTTGATTCTGTACTTCATTCTGGAACTCCTTGAACTTTTCAAAGGATTCCGATTTATGTCTCATTAAATAGACATAGCCAAATCTACTGAAGTCATCAGTAAACGTGATGAAGTACTGAAAATTTCCTCTAGCACTAACACTCATTGGACCACATACATCGGTATGTATAAGGCCCAATAGGTCACCGGCCCTTTCATTAAATTTGTTGAAAGGGGCCTTTGTCATTTTGCCCAATAAGCAGGATTCACACTTCTCAAATGATTCAAAATCAAATGAGTCTAAAAGCCCATCATTATGAAGCTTTTGAATCCTTTTCTCATTGATGTGGCCCAAACGACAATGCCAGAGAAAAGTGGGGTTCGAGTCATTGGTTCTTAACCGTTTGGTACTTATGTTATAGACTGGCATTGATTGGTTAAGAATATAAAGCCCATTCTCTAATGGAGCGCTACCATAAAACATTTCATTACGATCAAAAGAACAACACTTGTTTTTAATCGAAAACTGAAAATATTCTAAATCCAAAACAGAAATAGAAATGATGTTTCTGCTTATAGCAGGTACATAGTAGCAATTATTTAATTCTAAAACCAAGTCTGACGGCAGAGACAAATGATAAGTTCCTACGGCTAATGCAGCAACTCTTGCTCCATTCCCAACGCGCATGTCCACCTGTCCCCTTTCCAGCGTTCTACTGTTTCTTAGACCCTTCATATTCGTACAAATATGAGCACCACAGCCGGTATCCAATACCCAAGAATTAGAACCTGAAGTAGTAACATTTACTTCTATAACATAGATACCTGGAGAAGTCGTCTCAAACGTCTTCTTGGAGTTCTTTAGATCTCCCAGATACTCTTTGCATTTTCTCTTCCAATGCCCAGACTTATTGCAGTAATGGCATTTATCAGCATCAGTAGGTCCGCGTTTGGGCTTGGAAGAAGCCTCAGGCTTATCCTGATTCTCAATCTGGACTGGCTTAGCCTTTCCTTTGCCCTTAGCGGGTTTCTTAAACATTTTACCCCCTTGTACCAAAAGTACATTAGGGGTGCCCTTCTTGATGTTTGGCTCAGCTGTCTTGAGCATGCCATGCAGTTCAGTCAAAGTCTTTGTCATGCCGTTCATGTTATAGTTCATGATAAACTGATCAAAGCTTGACGGCAATGACTGCAGAATGATCTCCGTAGCCAACTCCTGGCTAAGGGGACAATCCAGTTTTGCCAGGTTATCAATATAACCCATCATCTTGATGACATGTGGGCTTACTGGACCATCCTTTGGTAGCTTGCACTCAATGAGAGATTTAACCGTCTAGTATCTCTCAGTTCGTGCTTGCTCCTGAAACATACCTTTCATGCTAGTGATCATCTCAATTGGCGACGCCACGTTCTCGTATTGCTTCTGCAAGTCCGAGTTCATGGTAGCCAGCATGAGACAACTCACATCAACCACATCATTAGAATGCTTCTCCCAAGCATTCTTCTCAGCGTGTGCGGCATTGGGTTTTGGTTTCTCAAGGAGAGCCTTCTCAATGACATATTCCTTTTTCTCCTGTTTGAGAACAATTCTCAAATTCCGATACCATTCGAGGAAATTCGATCCATTTAACTTGTCCTTCTCAAGGACAGATCGAAGTGAGAATGTGTTTGAGTGAGTGGAGGTAGACATAGCTGAAAATACACAAAAACGAGAGTTTTAGTTTCGATGTTCAAGAAATGAGAAATCTTAACAATTAAGAAACTCACATTATATTCAAAATAATTTTTCTCAATTGAATATAATGATCCAAGATCCATATTTCACAAAAATGTGAGTGAGCTTTGGCCCATCGCCCAAACTTTAGCTATTTAGGTAAGCAACCATTTGCTAATTATATCATATATAATTCTTGGTCTTGGATTGATATCTTATATCGAATCCAATCCTACATCTCTAGGCCCAAAACTATTTTGATAGCCCAGTTAAGCAAACCAATCTTTTAAGTCACGCTGTAACGATTACAACCTGCCTCACTCGTGTAATTGCGGACACCCTGCTTTGGCAGACCCATCACACAATGAAACGAGCCTTGACAGTTGACAAGATTGGGAAGATATCAAAAGCTTAATATTAGGTTTGAGGAACGGAACCTTAATCTAGTTTATATCACTTATATATTCTATATATTTCAACTTGTTTTATACTTATAAAATTTCTTAAGATAAATAAGCTAGCAACTGGTTTGTGTTGACCGACAGATTCCGATCCGGTTCAATCGCGGTAAACAATTTAACCGATTAAACCGATCGAACCAATCACAAAATCGACCGGTGTCGATCGACACTACATTAGTGTCGGTCGACACCAACCGTACCGGATCAAAATGCGATAACCGATTTTTCGCTTGAACCGATCGCGATAACCTAGTTCAATCCAATTAAACCAATCGCGGTGAACCGATCGGTGTCGATCGACACTGATATGGTGTCGATCGACACCAGTGGTTTGAAGGGAAAAGATCGAAAGATCTTCAAGCGAAACACGATCGGTGTCGATCGACACCCTTTCGCACAAACCCTAGATCGAACGATTTCAAGAGCCAAAACGATTTTAAACTCTAGCATGCAATCCTATATTTCAGATATATCGATTTGAATTCATCTAATTCATTAACATGCTTCAGATTCAATAAAAACACTAGGCTCTGATACCACTGAAGGAATTTGTACAGGTTTTAATCATATTAAAACAGCCCTAACAACAAATCCTAAGCCACGGATCATGTGTCAATTGAATCTATATCAGATCTCGAGTATACCTGGAGATTAAGCAGCAGAAGATGATCAGGTATTCGAGATTACAAGTGCCTCAATTGCTGCGCCTCTACAGAAGTCCACACGCACACAAACTGGACGACAGGGATGCTAGTGTCTTCGCGAACGATTCGCCTCGGGTTCTCTCTGCGTTTCTGTGACGGCCAGGAACTTCTAATCTATTTCAAGCCGTGCCCTATATCATATATATAGGTGACTTGACGAAACCTAGTTGACCGATGGACCAAACCGACTTGATTTCAATTAAATCAAAAACCGGTTCTCGATCCCGAGTGGTGTCGATCGACACTCACCTTTGGTGTCGATCGACACCCTCACAGAAACTTGATATCGACGTATATCTTATATACATTGATCATAATCATTACTCTAATGATCAAACCCAATTTATATTATCCAGTTTGTTTAGGTGTGTGACCCTATAGGATCATATGATAGTGGTAATGAGTTCATAACTCATAAGTTATAAGCGGCTTCTAGCAAAACATTATAACCGTCCAATATCATATGATTGTCTTATCTCGACATCACGACTCTACTAGAGTAAATACAAGTATGATTTCAGGACATTCCCTTCACACAGTCCCCCGCGTGGATCCTTGGAACACAAGATGTGCAGAATACACCTTTTGAGCAGCATACCACAAAACGTACCCTGTCCCTGCACTTGTGGTTTTCCCGGAACACATTCCCACACCGCCATTTCCATTTCCACCACACACATAGTAAATTAAAAAGAAAATGGATGAGAAACTTTTTGTAGATTACACATTAGAAAAAATGGCAACGTCACACACTTAAACTATCAAATAAAAGGTGAGCTTTGAAAAAAAAACATTTAAAAGTTAGAAAAGAAACTAGTATCCCTCCCCTACTACGTACGGGTTAACAACTACTTACTTTAAAATGTGATATAGTATATGATACACCGTGTATCCAGTAAATTTACATATTGTTTTAAATCTTTTATTAAACTTAAAGCTGAAAATTTATTATTTATAAGAGGTCATGTTCAGTTAACTCACATTTATTTTGATAGTTTTATGTTATTTTTAAGATTATAATTAGCAAATTTAGCATATTTTTATTAAAAATAAAACAGTTATCTTGAACTATTATTTATGTTTTCTATTTTTAGATAACTTTTAAAATTATCCAAAAATTAGTAAAATAAAACTTGAGAAATTTCAAAGTTCATTACAGAAAAATGATTAAAAATTAAAAAAATATTTTGAGTTAATACATGACTTTGACTAAGACAATTTTACAACTTCAATGGTCAAACAATAATTTACAGGATAAAAGATTTAAGACAATAATTTTCTCTACTTCCTTTTTTGTATAGACTAAAAAGTATATAAAATATTGAAAAACAAAGAGTAACCAAAACTATTTTTCAACCCCGTTAAATTCTGAATGGTTAAAAAAATTTCATTTTACTTATCTACTCCATTCGTCTTTAAAATAGATAGAATATAAGCATTTATTAATGAAATAATTAATGAGTTTGAATTTTTGGTATCTTCAATTTTTTTTAAATAGTTTCTTCATTATCATATTGAAAAATATGTAAATAGATCATTTTCTTATATTGAAATTTCATCACACTTTATAAACAGAGAAAATCTAGGAATTTACAATTTACTAATACAAGAAAAAATTATTTTGAATTTATTGAATTTTGATTAAAATTTATTTTATAAAAATAACTGTTTGAGAACATGTTGTAGTGTGAGAAATATTAGGGATATTTTGATTTTATATAGAAAATAAATAAATAGAAATCAGTTAATGAACGAAACTACTTTTTTTTTGCATTAATTTGTTTTTCTGCATTTGGTTATTTTTGAAACGTGACATTTCTAAACGTGGGGTTGTGGGAAGTTTGAAAAAACTGAAATATAAGAGATTTTTTATTACATTGTGTAGTTTATTGTTTTTATATTATTTAGTTTTTTAAGACACGACAATTCGCTAGATAATTTGTGTTTTAGTGGTCAGTTACTAAAATGTTACACACAGTTAGTTAATAAAATATTTTTTTGAGGAAATTTGATTAAATATTCTAGAAATTTTAAATATTTTGAAAACTAACCCCTCTTTTTGAAAGTTTGAAAACTAACTTTCTGAAATCCAAAACCATCCAAATCCCAAATAAATCAAACATATAAATTATTTTAAATTTAATTTATTTTTACAATTAATACAGAAAATATATTATTAAATGTTTTCTAAATTTTATTAATAAAAACAAAAATATAAAGCCATCATTTTTAACAAAATCAGTATTAGAAATAAAAAATTATGAAAATATAATGTAATTTTTTGTATCAGATATCACTAAAGTTCTCATTTCTACTTAATTGAATTTAATACTTTTAAACTTTTCATTTTTACCTGTCATAACTGAATTCTCATATATGATGTTGTAAATTTTATTTTTTAAATTCATGGCACATATATGACATAGTTTTTTTGTCCATTATATGACATAGTTTAGTAATAACATTATCTGAAAATATAAATACTTTTTTTTTTCAATTTACTTGATTTTTTGATAATTTCATATAAGCTAGCAAAAATTATATCTAAGATATAATATACTATTGAAATATTTCAATTGATTTTTAAAAAATTATATATCATTTTCAATTATAAATTCTCAAAGATTATGGTATTAATAATTATTTTATTTAATAGAAAAGTTAGTATACAAAGTTTTGAAAACATGTGTTAGTTTTCAAATTACAAAAGATTTTGAGAATATTAAACCAACTTTCCCTATTTTTTTTATCTTTTTGACATAATTTTTTATTTAAAATGAATTTTTAAAAGCACATGACATGTGGCAGAATTTTATTGGCCAGGTGACTTGTGCTTTAGTAGTATACTAGTATTTTGGCCAATGCTATGCATGTGCATGATAATGTGTGGGATACTATTTCAATCTGAATCCCAGATATTTGTATGGTTCTGAATTAATTTTTGAATTGAATATTGTTAACTCTGAATAAAATATAAATAAGTTTATGGAATTTTTTTTTGCTGGTTTGTTTGTATACTATAAAAGAATAATAGATCATTATTAATGGTTTCTAAAAGTAAAAGTAAAGAAGTTACTTTTATCAAAAAAAAAAATAAGTTTATGGAATTATTTTTTTGCTGGTTTGTTTGTATAGTATAAAAAATAATACGATCATTAACAATTTCTAAAACTAAAAGTTAAGAAGTTACTTTTATTAAAAAAAAACAATTATAAAAATAGTTGAAAGGAGGAGTTGTAGAAGTAATTATTTTTGTTTTTAAATACTTTTCTCCGAAAAATACAAAAAAAAATTGTTTAGAAAATCTAGATGACACTTGTCGTTCATATAATTATAAACTGACTTGTGTTTTATAGTATAAAAGATTTTCTGTTTTTAAAAAATTACAATCGAACCTCTATATTCCTATAAATTACATGGCAGTCCATAATTATGGAATGTTCTAATCACCCATCCAAACTCGCTGTAACGATCACGAGTCTCCACGCGCCGGCAAAATCACACTCGCTGCCCACAGAGGAGGTAAGCTTCTCCTCTGGCCACGTGGCGGTCACACGTGATGAGCGAGACAATCTCCCGGAGCTCTGTAGCTGTCTCAACGCTCGTGATTCGTCGTCTTCTCCGGCCACTATCGATACTTCCTTTCCCGTCGGAGACCAAGCCGCCGCGACGGAAACAGCCGGCGAGTGAAAAAAACTCGAAAGAACGCGATGATTTTGCTTGTTTCTTCGCCAGAGATCCATCGTTGTCCCAGAGGTAGACACCGAGACCTCGTCGGACTGATGTAATATGTTTCCCGGCGGAAGAAATGAATGACGCCGACGATTGTCTTCCAAATTTCGGTGAAGCTGGAGAGAAGAAACTTTAAAGATCAAAACATAAAAATCGAAACAGTAAGAAATTCAAAAGATTCGACTTTTAAATTGTTGAAAGTTAAACTTGATTTTGGATCAAGTTTAATTATTGGGCTAAACCCAAGCTTGATCCAATTTCTAGAAGTTCTCTAGAATCATCATCTTCCACCTCCTTAAACAAAAAAATCTAGATATTCATATGGAATTATCTAGATAATTAAGAATAAAATAATATAGATATTATGGTAGAATCCTCTAGATTTTAGATTAAAATATGTAAGATATTTTGTACTTTGGAGGCTATAAATACCTCTCTTCCCTTTCATTTGTAACCAAGTTAAAATCAAGAAATATAAAGCATTCTACCTAGTCTTCCTTCCTAAAAACATTTTCTTCTCTCCCAAATTTTCTCAAATACTTTCTCCATCACCTCTAAAATAGTTACCTTCCAACAAAGTGGTATCAGAGCTAGTTATTTCTCTTAAAGATGTCAAATAATGGTGTTCCCTTCCAAGTCCCAATGCTCACAAAGAGCAACTATGACAATTAGAGTTTAAGGATGATGGCTATCCTAGGAGCACATGATGTGTGGGAGATAGTCGAGAAAAGCTTCATTGAACCGGAGAATGATGGTGGGTTATCTCAAACTCAAAGGGATGGTTTGAGAGACTCAAGGAAGAGATACAAGAAGGCTCTCTGTCTAATCTATCAAGGATTAGATGAAGACACTTTCGAGAAGGTCGCAGGAGCAAAGTCGGCCAAAGAAGCATGGGAGAAGCTTCAAACTTCTTACAAAGGTGCTGAACAAGTTAAGAAGGTACATCTTCAAACGTTAAGAGGAGAATTTGAAGTCTTGCATATGAAGGAAGGTGAACTCATCTCTGATTACTTCTCAAGAGTCTTAACGGTTACTAATAACCTAAAAAGAAACGGTGAGAAGTTAGATGAGGTGAGAATCATGGAGAAAGTTCTTAGATCGTTGGATTCAAAATTTGAGCATATTGTCATGGTGATTGAAGAGACAAAAGACTTGGAGACTATGACGATGGAGCAACTTCTTGGATCACTACAAGCATATGAAGAAAAGAAGAAGAAAAAGGAAGACATCGCATAGCAAGTACTCAAGATGCGAATTGATACTAAAGAAGAAACTGGCCGAAGTTATCAAAGACGTGGTGGTGGTCAAGCTCGAGGAAGAGGTCGTGGTTATGTACATGGACGTTGTTGGAGATCCAATGAAGACCATACAAACCAAAGAGGAGAAAGCTCATCAAGAGGCCGTGGAAGAGGAAGCCCAAAAACAAGGTATGATAAGTCAAGTGTTAAATGTTACAACTGTGGAAAGTTTGGACATTATGCTTCCGAATGCAAAGCTCCGAACAACAATAGAGTTGAAGAGAAGTCCAACTATGTTGAAGAAAGGAGCAATGAAGACGATATGTTATTGATGGCTTACAAGAAAGATGAACCAGAGGAGATTCACAAATGGTACCTCGATAGTGGTGCAAGCAATCACATGTGCGGGAAAAGAAGCATGTTTGTGGAGTTGTATGAGTCAGTGAAAGGAAATGTGGCTCTAGGAGATGAATCAAAGATGGAGGTGAAAGGTAAAGGAAATATTCTCATCCGATTGAAGAATGGAGATCATCAATTCATTTCCAATGTTTACTATATTCCAAACATGAAGACCAACATCTTGAGCCTATGACAACTCTTAGAGAAAGGTTATGATATTTGTTTAAAGGATAACAACCTTTCTATAAAAGATCATGAAGACAATCTCATCACCAAGGTGCCGATGACAAGGAACCGAATGTTTTTCTTGAACATTCAAAATGACATCGCACAATGCCTCAAGATGTGCTACAAGGAGGAGTCTTGGCTCTGGCATCTTTGATTCGGACATCTCAATTTTGGAGGCCTAGAGCAACTTTCCAAGAAGGAAATGGTGAGAGGATTGCCTTGCATCAATCATCCAAATCAAGTTTGTGAAGGATATTTACTTGGAAAGCAATTCAAAATGAGCTTTCCAAAGGAGTCAGAGACAAGAGCATGGAAGCCATTGGAACTCATACATACAGACAGATGTATGTGGCCCGATCAAACCAAGTTCACTCGGTAAGAGTAACTACTTCCTTCTCTTTATTGATGATTTCTCAAGAAAGACATGGGTTTACTTTTTGAAAGAAAAATCAGAAGTATTTGAAAACTTCAAAAAGTTCAAAGCCCATGTTGAGAAGGAAAGTGTCCTTATGATCAAAGCCATGAGATCTGATCGTGGAGGAGAGTTTATGTCCAACGAGTTTTTGAAGTATTGTGAAGATAGCGGTATTAGAAGACAATTGACGGTGCCTAGATCCCCTCAACAAAATGGAGTAGCGGAAAGGAAGAATAGGACTATCCTTGAGATGGCAAGAAGCATGCTCAAAAGTAAGAAGCTACCAAAAGAGTTTTGGGCAGAAGCAGTTGCATGTGCGGTTTATCTATCAAACCGATCTCCAACAAGAAGCATCTCGGGAAAGACACCACAAGAAGCATGGAGTGGAAGGAAGCCTGGTGTCTCACATCTAAGAGTATTTGGAAGTCTTGCTCATGCTCATGTTCCAGAAGAGAAGCGGAGCAAGCTAGATGATAAAAGCGAGAAGTACATCTTTATTGGGTATGATGCTAACTCCAAAGGGTACAAGCTCGACAATCCCGAAACAAAAAAGACAATCATCAGTCGGAATGTCATATTTGATGAAGAAGGAGAATGGGATTGGAGATCAATTGATGAAGACTACAACTTCTTTCCACATATTGAAGAAGATGAGCAACCAAGAGAGGATCCACCAGTTACCCCACCAACTTCACCAACACCAAGTTCTCAAGGAGATGAGAGCTCAAGTGAAAGGACTCCACGTTTTAGAAGTCTTCAAGAGATTTATGAGGTAACTGAAAATCAAGATAATCTCACTTTATTTTGTCTATTTGCGGATTGCGAGCCCATGAATTACCAAGAAGCTATGGAAAAGAAGACATGGAAGGATGCAATGGATGAAGAAATCAAGGCGATACAGAAGAATGAGACATGGGAGTTAGTTTCACTTCCAAATGGGCATAAAGCAATTGGTGTAAAGTGGGTGTACAAAGCAAAGAAGAACTCTAAAGGAGAAGTTGAGAGATACAAGGCAAGATTGGTGGCAAAAGGATATAGTCAAAGAGCCGGAATCGACTATGACGAGGTATTTTCTCCCGTTGCTCGTTTAGAAACTGTTAGACTAATAATTTCATTGGCAGCCAAAAAGAGTTGGAGGATACATCAAATGGATGTCAAATCAGCCTTCTTGAATGGAGAACTTGAAGAGGAAGTTTACATTGAACAACCACAAGGCTACATAGTCAAGGGAGAAGAAGACAAAGTCTTAAGGTTAAAGAAGACACTTTATGGGCTCAAACAAGCACCAAGAGCATGTAACACTCGGATTGATAAATACTTCAAGGAGAAAAACTTCATCAAGTGTCCATATGAGCATGCACTCTATATCAAAACTCAAGAAAATGATATACTGATTGCATGCTTGTATGTAGATGACTTGATATTTACAGGCAACAATCCGAGTATGTTTGAAGATTTCAAGATGGAGATGACAAAGGAGTTTGAGATGACCGATATTGGATTGATGTCCTATTACCTTGGAATTGAAGTGAAGCAAGAAGAAAATGAAATCTTCATTACTCAAGAAGGATATGCTAAAGAGGTGCTTAAGAAGTTCAAGATGGATGACTCAAATCCCGTTTGTACGCCAATTGAATGTGGAGCCAAGCTGTCAAAGCAAGAAGAAGGAAAGAGTGTGGATCCAACACTCTTTAAGAGCTTGGTTGGAAGCCTACGTTATCTGACTTGCACAAGACCAGATATCCTATATGCAGTTGGAGTTGTGAGCCGATACATGGAGCATCCAACAACAACTCACTTCAAGGCAGCCAAGAGGATCCTTTGCTATATCAAAGGTACCATAAACTTTGGCTTGTATTACTCTGTTTCTGATAATTACAAGCTTGTTGGATATAGCGATAGCGATTGGGGAGGAGACGTAGATGACAGGAAAAGCACAAGTGGATTTGTGTTTTTCATTGGAGAAACCGCTTTCACATGGATGTCAAAGAAGCAGCCAATTGTCACCCTTTCTACTTGTGAAGCGGAGTATGTAGCGGCTACTTCATGTGTGTGTCATGCTATCTGGCTAAGGAATCTGGTGAAAGAGTTGAGCTTGCCACAAGAAGAGCCAACAAAAATCTTTGTGGACAATAAGTCAGCAATAGCATTGGCAAAGAATCCTGTCTTCCATGATCGAAGTAAGCACATTGACACTCGATATCATTACATTAGAGAGTGTGTTACTAAGTTGGAAGTGCAATTGGAGTATGTGAAGACAAACGATCAAGTAGCCGATATATTCACCAAGCCACTGAAGCGCGAAGACTTTATCAAGATGAGAAGTTTGCTTGGAGTGACAAAATCAAGTTTAAGAGGGGGTGTTGAAAGTTAAACTTGATTTTGGATCAAGTTTAATTATTAGGCTAAACCCAAGCTTGATCCAATTTCTAGAAGGTCTCTAGAATCATCATCTTACACCTCCTTAAACAAAAAAATCTAGATATTCATATGGAATTATCTAGATAATTAAGAATAAAATAATATAGATATTATGGTAGAATCCTCTAGATTTTAGATTAAAATATGTAAGATATTTTGTACTTTGGAGGCTATAAATATCTCTCTTCCCTTTCATTTGTAACAAAGTTAAAATCAAGAAATGTAAAGCATTCTACCTAGTCTTCCTTCCTAAAAACATTTTCTTCTCTCCCAAATTTTCTCAAATACTTTCACCATCACCTCTAAAATAGTTTCCTTCCAACATAAATTACCTTTCAATTTGTGAAGGATTTGGGATCTATCAAAGATCCCGAGCTTCGAATCGTCGGAAGATACCATAACTCTCTCGGAGCTTCCAGGACAAAACTCCACGCCGGTGACTCTGTTTCGTCCCCGGATACGAATCTGCTCCTCCATCAACACATCGTTTTCTATAAAAAAATACATAAAAATCCCAACTTTTAAAACCAATTGAGAAATCAAATACAATTGGTTTATAGTTTTTTTTACTCACCTGAGACTTGACAAAACCTGCAATTTCCGGTGATGCAACCAATGACGAACCCCTGAACGAAAGGAATTAAAAACAGAACAAAGTTAGTATCTCATAAGCTTTGAAGATCTTTGGTGTGAAGAGAACTCGAATGAAAAAAATTACATTTCTGTTTGGTTGGTAATAGATGGCAGAAATGGAGTCACGAGCGTCGGCCCCAGATTCGAGCTTTTCCATCTATGGATCCACTTACGAAGTTGTTCTTGTTCACTGGATTGAACTGAACACAAGTCACTGTATCACAACAAAAGCAAGAACTGTGAGTAACTTTTTACCAATATACCAAATCTTTTTTGTTTTAAACTGAGTTAATAATGAAAACAAAGTTACCGTAGTTGTTATGGTGGAAGACATGAAGACAATCATCACAACCAATTCTCCATAACCGGACTGTCTTGTCCTTAGAAGCTGAGAAAAGCAACTGCAAAATCAAAAACACAAAAGACAGATTCGTAAGAAAATGGATCAAGAAATCTCAAAAACCAAAAAAACAAAAACGAAGAAACTAACTACAACTCACATTTGAGTCTGACCATGCTAAGTCCAAGACATGTCCGGTGTGACCATAAAGCTCTTGAAGATGGTGTTTCTTCGAGATAGAAAGCTTTCTCAGGGAACAAAACCAATGCTTCTTGTTAGCTCATTGACTCTTTGTCCGATAAAAGAAGCCGATAACGTGATTCGCCATATCTTGACAACTCCATCTTCACCTCCGGTTGCTAAGAATTTACCATCAGGACTAAAATTCAACGCCCAAATCTTCCCTTTGTGTCCATTAATCTATTGTACCTTGTAAGCCGCAGATAACTCTACACGACTTTTCTTGTTAGTCTTCACTTTCACTTTGCTTATCATCACTTCTTCCGTTGACTTGTGTTCGAAACGTTCATCATTTTCTCCTATGAAGCACTCTAAAAAGTAAAAACCCCTTCTTCGCACTCATCTTCTTGCTGAAACTTTTTGTGACAGAAAAGGCGAAATAGATCGGGAAAGATTAATCCTTGGCGAAAGTTTTGCAGAAGAAGAAGACGAAATAGAACGGGAAGAAGGCAAAATAGATCGGGAAAAAACGATTCCAACAGATTATATAGGAGAATAATGAGAACCATGATCAGGAAGAGGAAGAACGTGGTGGTTTATCTTCACAAAATTAGGGATTTCGTTCTTCATTTGTCGGCCACGAACTAAAAACCGTAAAGTTTTTTATTTTTTTAACGTCGACACAAATCTTTTTCGTAAAATTTTTTAAAAAAAAAATCTAAAGCACAAGCCACGTGGCAGAATCTGATTCGCCAGTTGACTTGTGTTTTAGTAAATAAATAGTATTTAGCCCGTGCGTTGCACGGAAATTAGAATTTGTAAGTAATATTAATATTTGTAAAACTAATTTAAAATATAAATATTATGTAAATCAATATAAATCATAATTTGAATTTTGAAAACGCTTAAAAACAAAAAATTATTACCATTGAATTATACTGTTATAATTAGGATTCTTAAGTAATATTATTATTATCCATATAAATAGTTAAAAAATTAAATATAGATTGAATTAATAAAAATTAATAATTTTAATTTCAGAAATGAAGAAGGAGATATGAAGTTTTATAATTCAATGGGAATGAGAGCCTGAAAGTTTCCTATATTGCTTTTTTCTTAAATATGACCCACGATATTGCTTGAATATCCATTGATTAAAGTGTAATAAACTTTATGATTAAGCAATACTATATGTAATAAACAAATAGTATATATGATTAAAGTGTAATAAACTTTATATTACACTTTTCAGCGCCTGAAATTTTCCTATATTGCTTTTTTCTTTTTTGCTTTTTTGTATTTTTCTTAAGATAGGTTTTTCGTAATCAGTAGTTAAACAATTGTTAAAAGAAAGAGATTACCAAACACCATATGAAAATTAAATGGGAATTCAGGCGCTGCTTTAATGTTTGCCACAAAAAGTTTTTCACGAACTAACTTGGAGAACATAAGCTGGAAGTGAATGTGATCATCGATTTCTTACCGACTCACCAAATTGGCAAAAACACCATAAGCTTTCATGAACCGAGCTATTCAAGCTACTTAACAATTAAGCTTTCCATGTTGATCTTCTCAACGTTTAGTTGGCTCCTTTGTTGGTTTAATATTTAACAGAAAATTATTTTTGAATATAAATTTCATAACAACTCGTAAACGTAAAAGATTGACTTTGTCTATTTATAAAACTCTGCAAAATGATTTCAAATTAGAAACCAGAAAGATAAAAAAATTGCAGCTTTATTTTTTGATAAAAACTGGTGAGAAAAAAAAAAAAACAGAGGTGTAAGAAATAATACACGAAACCGATCATCCATCCTCATGAAGTCATGGTTCTCTCTTTGGCTCCCATGTCAATAATGTGGCGCCAATCAAAGTATGATATGATACTGTCGGAGAATACAGGCCAATCTGGTGCTCATGATATTCTCCAAATGGTGGAATTTAGTTTGTTATATGCACTCGGCACAATGGATTTTGTGCTCGACCCGGGTATCTTTGCCACCAAAGTAAAGCGTTTTGATGCTTTGGTCCTCTGGAGATTCCAAAGTGCCCATCTCACCAGCCTTTCCAAGTAATTTCAACGCTAATGGGTCGTTAACACTGCAAAACGTGAAGAATTAGATGAGAAAACAGTTCCGAAAGCACCAATATGAGATGCAATTTAACTAACTTAGGCCCAGAACTCAAAGTGAAAGTCGGTAGTTTGCTTACCCATAGTAACGGTCTTTATGTTCTGCTGGGATAACTCTCCTGTTTCAGGCATCTCATGCTGGTAAGGACACCCAGCACCTCTTGTACACTCTCCCCTAATGTAAAAACTACAAATGTGTGCTCGGTTCCTCTCATGTTCCTCATGTATGTTCTTTGAAGCATATGAATGGTATCATTAGGACGAATCTTCCCAAAAGAAGATTCATAATCAAGTCCAGCTCTCGTCTGCATAAGAAAAAAATAAACTCAGTTCAATAAGCCATAATAATCAAGCTTTAACATGATCACCTAAAGTGTTGCCAAATCTCAAAACCATTCAAACACTCAAATAGTAAACTATTTCAGATTGAAGCTCAGTTATAGAATCAGTCATACATTTCGGTCATGCTCTTCAGAGAAAAACTCCCTCTTGACATCGTTTTTGGGATAGAATATCATGAGCACTCCTTTTATTTCTTTTTTGCATTTCTTTACCAGCTTCTGTGAAACAGAACTTGAATTCTATTTCCCTGTCATATAATACATTTGTCAAGTAAATCGACAAAAACAAAAATTTGTAACTCATACCTTAAAGCAAAAATTTATGTACCTTTTCCATCCCCGAGAGTAATTTCAAGTTTATCTTTTGGATAGTAATCCCAAATGCAGGATAAAAGAACTCTGATTTTTCATCTGGTTTTTGAAGGATTAAATTGACAAATTGGAGTATACTCCAAAGGCATCTTCGACCTGTAGCATGTGGCAATAACCCATAAATTAATAATTTGAAAATGAATACTACAGAAGCTGAAAAAAAAAAACCTGTGCTAGGTGGCTCAGAACCACGATTTAACGAAGGTGGTCGTTGAAATCCGTACACGAACTCTAAATTATTTTTAATCGTTTTCACGTTTTACCTCGTCTCACATAATCCGACAAAGCGAAATCTATTGCCTTCAGTTGAGAGGTGTCTTCTTTTGAGGTGAAAAGGAAATTCTGATCCAAAACAGTTTAAGTAAATTTCATTAAGAGCGTGAAGAACATCAAACGTATAAGTATAAACAAAGAGCTTTTTATCACCTCGGGATCTCGGTGTACAACACCTTGGAGATTACAAAAGGCAACCACATTCAACATTTGTATCATAACAGTCTTTGCATTCTCCTCCGTGTACTTCCCACCTCTGCACATAAAAAAACACCACAAAGTTCAATTAAAACCTCCAACTACTGAAAAAACAAACAAACAATCCTACTCATGGAGTGTATAATCACATTACCTTGAGAGTATTCTATCTAAAAGCTCTCCTCCTTTACACAGCCTAAAACAAACAAAGACCAAATCAAAACCACTTGTTAAGACTCTCCAACGCTGATTTTCTGAATAAAGTCTGAGCTAAAACATCGCTTACTCCATCACTATATAGACTTTATCATGATCCCCGTACGCATCGTAGAAATGAGGAAGGTTGTTATGACCAGACAAAGCTCTCAATATCTTCACTTCTCTCCTCACATCTTCGATCGCAATAGCCGTCGTCATCTGCACAAGAAAGTACAACAAACAATCAAATTCCAAAACATTAAATCTGACACAAAAAACTGAAAAAGCTTTTCAGAACATATTACATCTATCTACTTGTGCGAAATAATCCAACAGATCTCATCATCACCCCTGAAAAATCAAAAAAAAAAATTACGAAAGATTTGAAACATAAAAATCAAAACTTTAAGTGAACATTGATGACCCACTAAAATGATCTTCCTTCAGTACCCACCGAACTAAACCAACTCAAAATCGAAAAGCTAAACCAACACTATCACTGATATTATGTGTTTTTAACGTATTTTGATTTGTTTTTAGTATTCGGTTTGAGTTTTGATTTGCATCTTTCGTTAGTTTTTCGAGTCTTTTCTTTTGTTTTGAGTCTTTTTACAGATTTTATGGAGTTCCGAAGGAGTTTGGCGTTTACGGACATACTCGAGTCAAGTTAAGATGGAAAAACGAGAAAAGGACCAAACACAAGAGAACGACCGTTCTGAAGAAGAACGATCGTTCTGGCCAAGCAAGGGAACGACCGTTCTATCACGGAACGATCGTTCCACACTTCACCAACCCTGCCGACAAAAATAGGAGATCGACCGTTCTATCCCATGTGCCCGTTCCACACCTCACCTACTCCACCAACAACCAAGCATGGAATGACCGTTCTCCACCAAGAACGATCGTTCCCCATCTCACCTACAAGCACCTACTTCGATCGACCACGGAGAACGATCGTTCTCCAATCAGAACGATCGTTCCCCGTCCTACCTACTCCCCTACACCTTGGCCTATATATAGAACTCACTCTTGATGCTTCAAAACACACCATCTTCTTCTCCCACTCTTCTCTAGCTTCTAAACATTGCTTCTTCTCTCTTTTAAACTTTAATGTTTATGTTTTTATTAAGTTCTTATTAGTTTCTTTTAAGCTTTAAACATTTATGCTTTAATTAAGTTTTACTTTCAGTTCTTATTACTTATCTTTGTGCCTTAATCAGGTTCTATTAAGTTTACTTTCAGTTCCTATTATCTATATTTATGCTTTGTTCAAGTTCTTATTAAGTTATTTACAGTTTTCATTATCTATTCAAATTTTTATGATGAACTCAATAATCTCTATGTTTTCTTCTTCTTTAATTATGTCTGAGTAGATCTCTTAGTTAGGTTAAGGTTTGTCAAAGGAATTCATGAGCTTTAGGGTTAAACACGAATAGGCTATTCAAATCGATGTCTTCACCTTTGTTGTTCTTAATGCTTAAATCGAATTGATCACTTGATTTTATGATATTAGGTTTAACTTAGACAGCGAGAGTTGCTACGTTGCTAGAAGAAACTTGGGTGAGCAATTTATTCATTACCTGCGAGAGTAGATGTATTGGAGAATTGTGAACAAATCAAACCTATCCTTAATGCTTGTCTACGATTTCTAGTACCAGCGAGAGTTAGGATTTCAAGGTTGATAGACAAAGATATTGATACCACGAGAGTGGATCGATATTATCTTAGTGTTTGAGTTCTAGACTTATGCTTAATCATTGCCTGAATAGTTGATTGATCCTTTTCTCTGAATCTCCTGCGATATTCCTTGACCTAACGCTTGTTTAATATTATCTTTAAAACCCATTTTTGCTTTTATTACTTGCTATTTACAAAACCAAAAAAAAACTTGAATTGTCTTAGCTTTTGATTTAGCTCATTAGATCAAAGTGTGAAACTGGTCTTCGTGGGATCGACCCCTAAATACTACTTCATATGCTGTGCACTTGCAGTAGGAAATAAGGGTTTAAAACTCGTGTATCAAGTTTTTGGCGCCGTTGCCGGGGACCAAATATTCACCTTTGGTTTACGGCTGAATTATTAGACTAAGAACTTTACTGAACCTGTTTTCTTTTCTTCTTTGTTTTTGTGTTTCAGGTGCATGTCCACAAGGAGCACAAGGAGCAAAAACAACAAAGACCTTCTTAGCTTGACAAACGACGAGCTAGCAAGGATAGAACGAGGAAACAGAAGACGCAACACACCCATTAAAGAAGCAGAAACGTCTGACACCGCCAACTCAGAGATGGGAGGACAAATAGACATCGCAGCTCACTTGCAACAACTTCAGGCAGCCATGGAGCAGCTTCGTTTGCAACAGGAGAGGCAACTCATTGCACAACCTGCTTTCGGGGACAAAGATGCGGCTTACGCATACTACCAGGATCGATCTGCGATCGTTACCCCGACCATCCAGAGGCAAGATTACGAAATCAAGGCTCAATTGATCGCCCTCGTGAAGCAACACCTATTCCACGGTCTGCCTGCTGAGATTCGGATGGATCACATCGAGAACTTCAAAGAGATTTGTAGCACAACCGGCTCCAATGGTGTGCCTCCAGATTTCTTGAAGTGCAAGCTTTTCCCCTTCTCTCTTACGGGAAAAGCATCACGGTGGTTAAAATCTTTACCACCAGGCTCTCTACTGACTTGGGCTAGTGCTCGAGCAGCCTTCTTGGATAAGTTCTACACGAAATCCAAGACCGCAGCCTTGAGGAACAAGATCTCCTCATTCGAGCAACAGTCCGGCGAATCCTTCAATGAAGCATGGGAGCGGTTTAAGGAGTACAAGCGCGAGTGCCCTCACCATGGGTTTAGTGATGAACAGCTGCTCAGCACCTTCTATGACGGAGTAGATTGGGACTACAGAAACGCCCTGCATGCAGCTAGTAACGGTGATTTCTACACTAAGTCAAAAGAAGGAGCTCTGGAGCTGATCGAGAACCTAGCAGCAAGTTCCAGCAACAAAAGCCCGGAGTACGACATGAAGAAGGTCAACAGTGTGGACTCCAAGAAGATTGATGAGCTCTCGGCCTTGGTTAACCTTTTGATAAAAAAGAACCAGAAGTCAGTCCATTTTGTGGACGAGAATGGGGAGGCACCTATCGCTAAAGTCCATGAGGAAGAAACCAGTGATGATCGGAGGGAGGTCAATTATGTGAACGAACAAGGTTTCGGACAGAACCGCGGTTTCAATAACCAAGGCTTCAACACTCATCCGAACCTGTCCTATAGGAGCACCAATGTGGAGAATCCACAGGATCAGACTTATCCTAAGCAAGGAAATCAGTCGCAGATGGGTTTTCAGAAGAACTACTCCAACAACTACCAGAACCGGCCATTCGTTCCTAATCAGAACTGTTTCCAAGGAGGGAATCAGACAAGGCAGCCTTTCACAAACTCGCAACTGATATTACGTGTTTTTAACGTATTTTGATTCATTTTTAGTATTCGGTTTGAGTTTTGATTTGCATCTTTCGTTAGTTTTTCGAGTCTTTTCTATTGTTTTGAGTGTTTTTACAGATTTCATGGAGTTCCGAAGGAGTTTGGCGTTTACGGACATGTTCGAGTCAAGTTAAGACGGAAAAACGAGAAAAGGACCAAACACAAGAGAGCCAAGCAAAGGAACGACCGTTCGTTTCCATGGAATGACCATGGAGAACGATCGTTCCCTCCAAGGAACGGTCGTTCCCTCACTCACCAACCTTGCCGACAACAATAGGAGATCGACCGTTCTCTCCCATGCAGGTCGTTCCCAACCTCACCAACTCTGCCGACAAAATACCACGGAACGACCGTTCTACACAGCCGAACGATCGTTCCCCTCTCACGCATCTCACCTACTTCGATCGACCAAGGGGAACGATCGTTCTCCACCTAGAACGACCGTTCCCCGCTTCACCTACTCCCCTTCACCTTGGCCTATATAATGGACTCACAACATCACTCTCAAAACACACCTTCTTCTTCCTCCTCTCTTCTCTAGCTTCAAAGCATAGCTTTCTCTTCAGTTTTAAGTTTTATGTTTATGCTTTTATCTAGTTCTTGTTAAGTTTCTTTTAAGCTTTAATCTTATGCTTTTAATCTTATGCTTTACTTTCAGTTCTTACATTTACGCTTTAATTAAGTTTTACTTTCAGTCCTTATTATCTATATTTATGCTTTAATTAAGTTTTTATAAGTTTATATTCAGCTTTCATTATCTATTCAAGCTTTTATTATGAATTCTATAATCTCTTTGTTTTCTTCTTTAAATATGTCTGAGTAGATATCTTAGTTAGGTTGAGGTTTGTCAAAGGAATTCATGAGCTTTAGGATTAAACACAAATAGGCTATTCAATTCGATATCTTCACCTTTGTTGTTCTTAATGCTTAGATCAAGTTGATCACTTGATTTTATGATATGAGGTTTAACTTAGACAGCGAGAGTTGCTAAGTTGCTAGAAAAAAAACATTGGTGAGCAATTTAACCATTACCTGCGAGAGTAGATGTATTGAGAATTGTGAACATATTAAACCTATCCTTAATGCTTGTCTACGATTTCTAGTACCAGCGAGAGTTAGGAATTCTAGCTTGATAGACAAAGATATTAATACCACGAGAGTGGATTAATATTATCTTAGTGTTGAGTTCTAGATTGATGCTTAATCACTGCCTGAATAGTTGTTTGATCCGTTGCTCTGAATCTCCTGCGATATTCCTTGACCTAACGCTTGTTAAAATTATCTTACAACCGATTTCACTTTCATTACTAGTTATTAAAAAACCAAAAACATATTTGAATTGTCTTAGCTTTTAATTTAGCTCAATATATCAAAGTGTGAAAACTGGTCTTCGTGGGATCGACCACTAAATACTACTTCGTATGCTGTGCACTTGCAGTAGGAATTAAAAAGGGTTAAAACTCGTGTATCAAGTTTTTGGCGCCGTTGTCGGGGACCAAATGTTCACCTTTGGTTTACGGCTGAATTATTAGTCTAAGACACTAACTTTTGCTAACTTTGATGGCCATGGACTACAATGATTGGCCACAAGAAGAGGAGTACACGTTTGAAGAAAACATTCAAGATGAGTCTTTTGATGAGAACGTACTTACGCCAGAACAAAGAGTGGAGTTGGATAAGCTTTGTATGGAAAATCCAATGCTGACAAGGAGTGACCTAGCAGTAATGATCCGGATGAACCTCATGTCACATCGGGCAGTACTAGAAGGAAGAGAGCTTACGTTTGATGAGATAATGGTAGCCCACTCACTTAAGGAGGTAATATATTGGGTTCCACCATCCCAATTACAAGGTACATCCGATTTAACCTTGAATTTCAAGATTTTGAGGATAGTCACATGCCTTCTATTGGAGATATAGCTCATGATTCACCTTCCTCCACACTCATTGATGAATGCTATGATTTGATATGTGAGACTCAAAGACTAGATGCCTTAAGAGTAGAAAAATTTGCTAGAGATTATCATGAAATATGTTTTGATACTAGTTATCTTTGTGTTTTGAATGATCATAATCTCGAGCTTAACTCTTTAATGCTAGAGGAATCTAGATCGCTTCTTGAAAAATCTGACATAGGGGATGAATTTGATTTAGATAAGATCTTGGATGAGATAGAGAACCCTAAGGTTGAGAATGATGATGAGGATGAGAATGTGGTATTTTATAAGATTGATGGAGATAAAGTTGACTATTTTGTAACAAACTCGTTTGAAGCTAAAGTTGATTATATCTTTCCATCAAATGCATTTGATTCTCAACAACATCTCACTGTCAAGGAATATTTGAAGATACACGCTACATTTGTAGTAAACTTCCTTGATGAGAATATTGTCTATTTCCTTTGGACAATTGTATACCTTTTTGCGCACTTTGTTTCTTGTCCCAATAAGAGAAGGACCAAAGGTGCACTGGCTCAGCCTTTTGATTCTCATGATTAGCACTTGTGCTCAGAAGTCAAGCTAACGACTTAAACCAAGCGCTTGGTGGGAGGCAACCCACTGGTAAGTGTTTTTTTTATTTTCTTTTACTATTAATTTTGGTTTTGTTTTCCTTGTTTCAAAAAAAAAAAAAAAAAAAACGAGCGATCACCCCAAATCTGTTTCCGAGCACCTGCTCCGCCGGAGTGCTCCATAAAAAAATAAATAAAATAAAAATAAAAATAAAAATAGAAGGGGTGCACGTCTTCAGGTAAGTTTTCTTGTCCCTACACCACAATCAAATCCATTTAGGACATTTTTTTATTTTATTTATGAGTTTGCGGGTTTCTCTTTCAGATTTGTTTTAACCGGGACGGTTAAAAACAAGTCTGGGGGAGGGATTCATTTGTGTACTAACGATGTGTTTTGTGGATGTTTTATGTTTTATTTTGGTGTGTTTAAATTTTCAAAAAAAAAAAACATTTATCGAGTCAAAACAATGTGTAAAATTGTTAAACTTTTTGGAATTGCAACATGTTCGATGTCATTGCCTTACGACTGTTTAGCATTGTTTGAGGATAGTTTGGAAACGCAGAAAAATCCATAACTTGATCATTTAGTGAATTTCTCAAATCATCTGAACTTAATCGAATTATCGGAACTTAATATGGACTTAATTTATCTCACTTAGGGGGTTGATAATCATGTATTGGATTTTACATTTGGAGTTTTCTTTGCATCATTTCTACCAATCTTTGCTAACTCCAAATGGCTAGACTTATCCTTAGTCTAGTACCACACCCTTACCATTTCCATGTTGAAACCCACTTTTCTTCGTTTACTGTCATTGCATTCATGTGCAAAAACTATGGAGTATACGGACCGACACAACTTTTCTTTAGGACTGTGTCTAGAATAGGTGGTCTCTTTCTGATTAAACTCATGAGATGTGTCTAGAAATGTGATCTCTCTCTTTGAATATATTCATTGAAAATTTTCGTTTCAAAAGAGGGTGAACTTTTAAAAAGGTAGAAGATTTTATTCACATTCAAGAAATAAGCTTACATTGTTGAAATTCTTTTGATGCAGATCTTAGAGACTAACCGGTTCTATTCTCCGATATATAAAAAAAAAAAAAAAAGAAAGAAAACGAAAAAGAGAATAAAAAATATATATATATATATATATATATATAAAACAGAAGGAACCGGGAAAGTCGTCAAGGTAATATCTTTAAATTTTATGAAACGTTAAAAGAAATCATGTTCTTGTTTGTGACTCAGTTAAAAAAGGGTAGAAGGATTAGAGTTAAGGAGAGTTGTGTACCTCCTAATTGGTCTGTGTCTCACTGTGATTTTGCATAATGATTTGCATCCGTTTATACTGCTAAAAGAAACCAAAACACTTGAGCCACCAAATACCAACCGTGATACCTAGACCATAACGTGTTAGATATTCCCTTTGTGAGAGTACACGCATTTGATAATGAATGTTAAATATTGAGTTCTACTTGATCATGAGATTCCACTTATTTACTATGGTTATGGAGAAGTACAATGAAGTACGGTTTGATCTGAACCTTGCGAATGCGGTTTACGGGCAATTGATTTAGAGTATGGTCCTATAAGTTTTACAAGTCTCACACGTTTTTCTAACCTCTCCTCTTTGTAAAATATCTGGTTTTGCTTGGGGAAAAGCAAAGGTTTTAGTTGGGGGGAGTTGATATTATGTGTTTTTAACGTATTTTGATTCATTTTTAGTATTCGGTTTGAGTTTTGATTTGCATCTTTCGTTAGTTTTTCGAGTCTTTTCTATTGTTTTGAGTGTTTTTACAGATTTCATGGAGTTCCGAAGGAGTTTGGCGTTTACGGACATGTTCGAGTCAAGTTAAGACGGAAAAACGAGAAAAGGACCAAACACAAGAGAGCCAAGCAAAGGAACGACCGTTCATTTCCATGGAACGACCATGGAGAACGATCGTTCCCTCCAAGGAACGGTCGTTCCCTCACTCACCAACCCTGCCGACAACAATAGGAGATCGACCGTTCTCTCCCATGCAGGTCGTTCCCAACCTCACCAACTCTGCCGACAAAATACCACGGAACGACCGTTCTACACAGCCGAACGATCGTTCCCCTCTCACGCATCTCACCTACTTCGATCGACCAAGGGGAACGATCGTTCTCCACCTAGAACGACCGTTCCCCGCTTCACCTACTCCCCTTCACCTTGGCCTATATAATGGACTCACAACATCACTCTCAAAACACACATTCTTCTTCCTCCTCTCTTCTCTAGCTTCAAAGCATAGCTTTCTCTTCAGTTTTAAGTTTTATGTTTATGCTTTTATCTAGTTCTTGTTAAGTTTCTTTTAAGCTTTAATCTTATGCTTTTAATCTTATGCTTTACTTTCAGTTCTTATCTTTATGCTTAATTAAGTTTTACTTTCAGTTCTTACATTTACGCTTTAATTAAGTTTTACTTTCAGTCCTTATTATCTATATTTATGCTTTAATTAAGTTTTTTATAAGTTTATATTCAGCTTTCATTATCTATTCAAGCTTTTATTATGAACTCTATAATCTCTTTGTTTTCTTCTTTAAATATGTCTGAGTAGATATCTTAGTTAGGTTGAGGTTTGTCAAAGGAATTCATGAGCTTTAGGGTTAAACACAAATAGGCTATTCAATTCGATATCTTCACCTTTGTTGTTCTTAATGCTTAGATCAGTTGATCACTTGATTTTATGATATGAGGTTTAACTTAGACAGCGAGAGTTGCTAAGTTGCTAGAAAAAAAACATTGGTGAGCAATTTAACCATTACCTGCGAGAGTAGATGTATTGAGAATTGTGAACATATTAAACCTATCCTTAATGCTTGTCTACGATTTCTAGTACCAGCGAGAGTTAGGAATTCTAGCTTGATAGACAAAGATATTAATACCACGAGAGTGGATTAATATTATCTTAGTGTTTGAGTTCTAGATTGATGCTTAATCACTGCCTGAATAGTTGTTTGATCCGTTGCTCTGAATCTCCTGCGATATTCCTTGACCTAACGCTTGTTAAAATTATCTTACAACCGATTTAACTTTCATTACTAGTTATTAAAAAACCAAAAACATATTTGAATTGTCTTAGCTTTTAATTTAGCTCAATATATCAAAGTGTGAAAACTGGTCTTCGTGGGATCGACCCCTAAATACTACTTCGTATGCTGTGCACTTGCAGTAGGAATTAAAAAGGGTTAAAACTCGTGTATCAGCAACCCCAGCCTTTCACAGATCCGCAGCCTTCATCTTCAGCAACTGGCTCCCAAGACGAGCTGAAGAACATGATGCAACAGTTGATGACGAGTCAACAAAACGCGGCAGCAGAGATCAACTCCAAAGTTGACACCATGTATGTGGACCTTAATGAGAAGTTCAAGGCAGTATGGACTCACATGAAGCAGCTTGACACTCAGATTGCATAAACCGCTGAATCAGTTAAGAGGACACCAGGTACTCACGCAGAGGTGAACTACGTGAATGGAGGCTATGTGGAGAAACAGAGCTTGCAAGCTCCGGCGTCTAACTCTCAAGCGAGAAACGTCATATCCTCAGAAAAAGTTATGAAGCAGTCTGAGGAGCACCCGCTCGCTACCCCAGAGCACATGCTCCCCCGAGATGCTCCCACCAAACCTGCAGAAAATCTTCCAGCAAGGGTTTATATTCCTAAAGTGCCTTACCCTGTTCTACCTAGAGATCAGAGGGAGATTAAGGCAGTATTTGTAGAAGCAAGGAGTACACCACCAGCATTGAGGGTATTATCTAAGGTTGAAGATCCTGGAAAGTTCTTGGTCCCATGCTCCATTGCTGGATTTGAATTCAAGGATGCTTTTTGTGATTCTGGGTCTAGCGTTAATCTCATGTCAAAGGCTATTGCAGAGAGGTTGAAAATTTCAGAGGTAAAGCCTAGTCATATGACTCTTCGATTTGCAAACACCTCCTCAACAACATCGTCTGGCAGCATTCACGATCTACCTGTCCGAATAGGGGATTGCCTAGTTCCAACTGATTTTCAGGTTGTTGAGATGCGAGAAGGTTATGGCATGCCCTTACTTCTTGGAAGACCATTCATGGCTACAGTGGGTGCAATCATCGATATGCCGAATAGGCAAGTCTGCTTCTCCAAGATCGACAAAAAGGTCTTCTACATAGCCCTTCCCATAGGAACCACCACACATGCCTCTTGCATCTCTGCAGTGGATATCGAGGAAGCACGTGCTCCGATCCCGCAAACAACTGCTCCACCACCCAGGAAATCTAGGGAGAAGGCAAAAACAAAAGAAATTGTCTCGTACAAAAATATTACGGGAGGTCCTCAAATGACTTTGATCCCTCAAGGATATGATGGAAACTCGGTTGACTACAAGGTGAAGTGCAAAGGTCATCCTAAACCTTTCTCTAGTGTTAGAGCTATTCTACCATCAGAATTGAAAAAGAAGGGTACTGGTGTTGTGAATGGAATGCTGAGTAAAGTTCTGAGCATAAGGATGTCTGATTTTGGAGCCTGTTTTGGAGCAAGCTCTCAAACCAAACCTGATTGATACATGGCACCAACGTCAAGCTTAGCGACGTAAAACAAGCGCTTTCGTGGGAGGCAACCCATCAGGTAACATGTAAATATCGTGAATTTTTTTTTTCGTTCTTGTTCTATTTACGTTTCTTGTTCTGTTTGAGATTCTTTTTGCAGGCTTTTATTAAGTGTTCGAGAAACCGCTCTGCTGGGAGCGAAAAGACCGATCGTTCCTAACAAGAACGGTTGTTCTACATGGGAGAACAATCTATCCCAAGGATAGAGAGCAACATCGATGGCTCCACCAGCGACCACTGAGCTTGTGGTTATTTCTATCACCCTTGTTATATCCATTTTTTTTACACTTTAATTTTATTTTACGGGTTTCTCTTTCAGATTAGTTTTAACCGGGACGGTTAAAAACAAGTCTGGGGGAGGAATTCATTTGTGTACTAACGGTGTGTTTTATGGATGTTTATTTCTTATGTTTTATTTTGGTGTGTTTAGATTTTCAAAAAAAAAAATAAAAAAAAAAAATTTTTGGTGTGTTTAGATTTAAAAAAAAAAAAAAAAAAAATTATCGAGTCAAAACACTGTGTGAATTTGTTAAACTTTTTTGGAATTGCAACATGTTCGATGTCATTGCCTTACGACTGCTTAGCATTGTTTGAGGATAGTTTGGAATAGTGAATTTCTCAAATCATCTGAACTTAATCGAATTATTGGAACTTAATATGGACTTAATTTATCTCACTTAGGGGGTTGATAATCATGTATTGGATTTGACATTTGGAGTTTTCTTTGCATCATTTCTACCAATCTTTGCTAACTCCAAATGGCTAGACTTATCCTTAGTCTAGTACCACACCCTTACCATTTCCATGTTGAAACCCACTTATTTTCGTTTACTGTCATTGCATTCATATGCAAAAACTATGGAGTATACGGACCGACACAACTTTCTGGATAGGACTGTGTCTAGATAGGTGGTCTCTTTCTGATTAAACTCGTGGGATGTGTCTAGAAATGTGATCTCTTTTTGAATATATTCATCAAAAAATTTCGTTTCAAAAGAGGATGAACTTTTAATGGGTAGAAGATTTTATTCACATTCAAGAAATAAGCTTACATCGTTGAAATTATTTTGATGCAGATTTTAGAGACTAACAGGTTCCATTCTCCGATATAAAAAAAAAGGAGAAAAAGAAAAAGAGAAAAAATATTTAAATAAATAAAAATAAAACAGAAGGAACCGGGAAAGTCGTCATGGTAATATCTTTAAATTTCATAAAACATTAAAAGAAATCATGTTCTTGTTTGTGACTCAGTTAAATAAGGGTAGAAGGATTAGAGTTAAGGAGAGTTGTGTACCTCCTAATTGGTCTGTGTCTCACTGTGATTTTGCATAATGATTTGCATCACTTCGTATTGCTAAAAGAACCCAAAACACTTGAGCCACCAAAATACCAACCTTAATACCTAGACCATAACGTGTTAGATATTCCCTTTGTGAGAGTACACGCATTTGATAATGAATGTTAAATATTGAGTTCTGCTTGATCATGAGATTTCACTTATTTACTACGGTTATGGAGAAGTACAATGAAGTACAGTTTGATCTGAACTTTGCGAATGCAGTTTACGGGTAATTGATTTAGAGTATGGTCCTATAAGTTTTACAAGTCTCACACGTTTTTCTAACCTCTCCTCTTTATAAGATCTCTGGTTTTGCTTGGGGACAAGCAAAGGTTTTAGTTGGGGGGAGTTGATATTATGTGTTTTTAACGTATTTTGATTTATTTTTAGTATTCGGTTTGAGTTTTGATTTGCATCTTTCGTTAGTTTTTCGAGTCTTTTCTTTTGTTTTGAGTATTTTTACAGATTTTATGGAGTTCCGAAGGAGTTTGGCGTTTACGGACATACTCGAGTCAAGTTAAGATGGAAAAACGAGAAAAAGACCAAACACAAGAGAACGACCGTTCTGAAGAAGAACGATCGTTCTGGCCAAGCAAAGGAACGACCGTTCTATCACGGAACGATCGTTCCACACTTCACCAACCCTGCCGACAAACATAGGAGATCCACCGTTCTATCCCATGTGCCCATTCCAAACCTCACCTACTCCACCAACAACCAAGCATGGAATGACCGTTCTCCACCAAGAACGATCGTTCCCCATCTCACCTACAAGCACCTACTTCGATCGACCACGGAGAACGATCGTTCTCCAATCAGAACGATCGTTCCCCGTCCTACCTAGTCCCCTACACCTTGGCCTATATATAGAACTCACTCTTGATGCTTCAAAACACACCATCTTCTTCTCCCACTCTTCTCTACCTTCTAAACATTGCTTCTTCTCTCTTTTAAGCTTTAATGTTTATGTTTTTATTAAGTTCTTATTAGTTTCTTTTAAGCTTTAAACATTTATGCTTTAATTAAGTTATACTTTCAGTTCTTATTACTTATCTTTGTGCCTTAATCAAGTTCTATTAAGTTTACTTTCAGTTCTTATTATCTATATTTATGCTTTGTTCAAGTTCTTATTAAGTTATTTACAGTTTTCATTATCTATTCAAGCTTTTATGATGAACTCAATAATCTCTATGTTTTCTTCTTCTTTAATTATGTCTGAGTAGATCTCTTAGTTAGGTTAAGGTTTGTCAAAGGAATTCATGAGCTTTAGGTTAAACACAAATAGGCTATTCAAATCGATGTCTTCACCTTTGTTGTTCTTAATGCTTAAATCGAATTGATCACTTGATTTTATGATATTAGGTTTAACTTAGACAGCGAGAGTTGCTACGATGCTAGAAGAAACTTGGGTGAGCAATTTATTCATTACCTGCGAGAGTAGATGTATTGGAGAATTGTGAACAAATCAAACCTATCTTTAATGCTTGTCTACGATTTCTAGTACCAGCGAGAGTTAGGATTTCTAGGTTGATAGACAAAGATATTGATACCACGAGAGTGGATCGATATTATCTTAGTGTTTGAGTTCTAGACTTATGCTTAATCATTGCCTGAATAGTTGTTTGATCTTTGCTCTGAATCTCCTGCGATATTCCTTGACCTAACGCTTGTTTAATATTATCTTTAAAACCCATTTTTGCTTTTATTACTTGCTATTTACAAAACCAAAAACAAACTTGAATTGTCTTAGCTTTTGATTTAGCTCATTATATCAAAGTGTGAAACTGGTCTTCGTGGGATCGACCCCTAAATACTACTTCGTATGCTGTGCACTTGCAGTAGGAAATAAGGGTTTAAAACTAGTGTATCAATCACCACCAAACATATAAAGCTCCTTTTTTCTGGGATTATTCAGATGTTTCTTGTTGAAGAAGGAGAGAGAGAGACGATAATCGGTACAAAGAAAAGAAAAAAAAGATTAGGAGAATTAGAAGAAGAAGGAGAAATAGAATCCCAGAAAAATCGATTTCTACAATTTATGAAAGACTATATATGAGAAGGAGTTTAGGGATTGGATGTACATGGTGGTGGTTATGAACATGGTGGTCCTTAAACGTGGTGGCGGTGGTTTCTTCAGAAAATTAGGGAGGAAGAAGAAGAGTGGTGTCGGCCACAACTGTTAAAGCAAAATCAGTTTTTTTTTTACTCGACAAAACACTTTTTTCGGATAAATTTTTTTTTTTTTTAAAAAAGAACTAAAGCACAAGCCACGTGGCAGAATTTGATTCGCCAGGTGACTTGTGCTTTAGTATATTAAGGATGATTAAGGATATTCAGTTTTTTGCTTGAAATTATTCCATTGAATTTTTCTATATAAATATGGAATTGATTTTTTGACAGAAAAAAAAAGAAGAAGTAAACTTCGAAATGTTTTATCTTTATGTTAAACTTTAATAGTGAATTTTATTGACAGGTCCCAATAATGTTTAATAAACACACATAAAAGTCAAAGATCTTTTATCACTATTTCTAAATTATGCCCACGATTGAGTTATGATGGGGATCCCATTATACAGTTTTGTAACTCTCAGAAAGTGAAGAGTCAAGTCCAAAACCGTAATTGATAATCAACAGTTTTGGATATAAGAAATAGTGATAAAGAGTTTCGTTGTCTCTTTACCGAGACAATCTAAAAATACAAATAAATTTTTACGACTGCACAAACTGAGAGTCCTAAAACAAATAACTTATGTGTTTTATAAATATTTATAAAACACATAAAGAACATATTTTGCTTCTCAGTAGTGTTTCTAGGACCTATGGGCATAGGTTTAAAGAGTTCTTACTTCAAGAAGGCATAATGGTGTTGTCTTCTCAAGGTTTACTATTGGGGGTAAACCTTGATGGTCGCTTCAATCTTGTGTGATCGACTTGTTGAGGAGGAAACACCATTATGCTCTCTTGAAGTGCGCGATGATGAAGTGTCCCGACGAGAATGACTTGAGCGACCATGGACCTCCTCTACCTTATCTTTCCCTTTCTCTAGAGCCACTTCTCTTCTCCTTGAATCATCCTTAATCTTTGACTCCATACGAGACCCATGCCTTCCGAAAGTCACAGCCATTTTGTAGCTCTTCAAACCCTGAATCACGAGAGCTCCCTCCAAGGCGCACTGGACCCTCTTCTCTTCTTCTCTCTGAATCCATATATGTAGGGCACAAATCTTGATCATGGCATAAAATGAAGCACCTCCTACAATAGCTAAAGAGTCTTCCATAGCGAAGGGTAACCAAAGTTTCTTCACCATTGTAGAATTCAACTTGTGTCTCAAACACCAATGGTTTGAATTCATCCATTGCCACCTTAATCTTACCATTATCAAGGTACACTTCCAATGTCTTCCCCAGTCCATACCAAATACAACAAAATGTTTTCTCAGCCCAGAAATGCAGTGGTACTCCCATTACTCTTACCCAAAACAAGATGGCGGAAGGGCAAGTAGGATCCACAATCGGTTCCCAGTGGAGAATGGACAACATCCAGTAGTCAAAGTGATATGGATCCATCCGTAGAACTTCAATAACGTCTTCTTCAGAATCAAAATCCAATTGAAACCGCCCAATTCTCAAGTGGAGTATGGACAACATCCAGTAGTCAAAGTGATATGGATCCATCTGTACAACTTCAATAATGTCTTCTTCAGAATCAAAATCCAATTGAAACCGCCCAATTCCCAAATCCGCACCTGCGACCCGGTCCTCCATCTTCTAGATCTTGGGCAACATGAAGAGCATAGACTTCATATCCTGCAACCGGGGGTTCATTAATCTGCCAATGAGAGTCGTGGAGTAAGCCTTGTTGAGTGCAGAATTATCAAAATGGGGACCGAAATCTTCAGCCGGTTCGAGAGCACGGCTACCATCTAGCCAGAGTGGTCATTGACTAATAGAGCACTTTGATACATGATCAAGCTTTTAGAAAATGAAATTGAAAGAACACAATATAAGAATAAAACTATACTGAGAAAGTGTGGGCACTGTGAAGCAACCAAATTCCTTTCTCGAGCTATAAATAACCTCATTCTTGAATCCCACCGAAGCACAAAATCCAAAATTGATTGGTCGGAAATCCGGCAGATCAAATTCTGCAAACAAATCACCCATCAGAGTCCCTCTTGACATCTCCCAAACAATTAGTGCGATTGATAACAATTCAAATTGCGAAACCAAATCAGATCGCGTATTAAGGAATCATTTAATTCTTTGCACACAAAAGATCTGTCATAATTCCTCCCATTTCCATATGGAAAAAAACATCTCGTGCCAGTTTAATTGCCAAAGCTGATGTCGATTCTCTCTAATGGCCGAGAGTCACAAATCAAAGGGATAGAGAACCCAAAAACCGCGAAGCCCAAACAAACTCATGAACCCGCAAAGGTTGAAAGCGATCCATCAAATCCCACCGTCCTTACCTGCCAAAAGAACCAACGTTGGAGACAGCCACTCACTGGACATCCAATGCCCCTAAGTCGCCATACCAATCTCCAAAGAGAACATTACTTTTTCAAAACTCTCAAGTAAAAACAAACTTATTAGGTCCGGACCTAGTTGTAGAAGCTTCCACTTATGCCAAGAAAGTTTGCAGAAGAGCCTTGGATTTTCTCTTTGAGAGTTTCAAACGGAAAAACGGAGAAAACAAGTCGAACATCAATGACTAAACACGGAAATGAGAAGGAATCAGCCAGCGAAGAACATATTTCAAATTTCATAAATAGAAGATTAAAAGATTACCTAATTCCATTCCCAAGAGCGGCTAAGAGAAAGCGCAGCGAAAGTAGAAGAATGGGGAAGGACCAGAATTGAGACTTAAATGATTGCCTTACTCCATTGCCTAACATGGCTAAGTGAAAGCACAGCCAAAGTAGAAGAATGGGGAAGGACCAGAATGGAGACTTAAATGATTGTCTTACTCCATTTCCTAGCAAAGCTAAGAAAAAGCGCAGCCGAAGTAGAAGAATGGGGAAGGACTGGACTGGAGACTTGAAAAATTTGCTTATTCAATTACCTGGCACCGCTAAGACAAAGCTAAATGGTGGGAAACTTTTGATAGAGAATGTTGATAGCGAGGGTGTGGCAGATCTGATGAGCAGAAGGCAGAATTGGGGGGGCGGGGGGGGGGGGGGGGGGGGGGAAGACGAACCAAATGTGTTTCTTGTTAAGTAGAGTCATTTATAACACGAATGCATCTTCTACAAGGTATGTACACCACATGGTCTGTTATCCTTGGTCTTTTATCCGATCTTTAAGGTGTATGTCTTAGTTTGTAATGGTCTTTAGTTTTCTAAGAGGGGATCAACGTTTTACACCTTGGAAGAGATCAGTTTTTGATTCTGTGGTTGGAGTAATACTCACTCTTAGCGCTTCTGACCATCTATCAAGGTATAAGCTCTTACATAATTTTCTATGTCGATACTTAAGTCCAAGACATCAAGAAAACGGAAAACTAACTACTTTTCTAATAATTTTATTTTATCTTTCTCTGTAGTTATGCTTTCATGTCACTAGCTGCAGAGTTTCCTGACCGGTAGTACACAACAGTAACTTTGACGTAGGAACAAGCTCAATATAACTCTCGGAGAACTTTCGTGATAATCATTATAACTGTCAAACACCGACTATCTTTTAAAACAATCTCACCAAAACCCAGCAGTACGAAGTAGGAGAATGCTATGAAGACCAAAATGGAACATTTAGAACTGATATAGCACGGAAGACGCATTCGCAAGATCACAGCACACTTTATAAGGCAAAAAAAAAACCTTCGCCATTTACCAAAAAATCGAACAAGATAAGAGGAGAATACAAAGAATAAGAAACAGAGAAACACCACAATTGAACAACCCCAAAACCTTTGAGTACGATATGTCCGAGAGCAAACACCTTTGAGATCCTCCTCATCGTTTGTTTGAGATCTACTCTTCCTAACCCCACCTTCCCACCGATGAGAGATAACATACACAGACACAGTTGCAGATTTTAATCCCGAGCAACGATGAGCACCATCGAGAGGAAATCCACTGTCATAATCCACAAAATTTAACCGCCACATGAGGTTCCAGCCGCAGAAAACACCCAAGAAGAAACCCTGTAAAACCCGCTCCCACACCAAGATACAACCCACAATGAAACAGTGAGAAAATTTCGAGCCAGAGGAACTGCAGATCTCGACTTATACAAAGATAGTATTGGTTATCCCTCCCCCCGTGAGGCAACCACTTTATCCTGCAGCAGTAACACCAGAAGTGACTAGGATGCACAATCCCAAGCACGAGAAAAAGGATGATTCCGAAAATAAAAACCAACTTACAGCGAACATCGCGACGGGGTACATTCCCAAGGTAACAACCAAAGTCCAATTGCACAACCGACAAGGTATGAGGACCAGTTCCGCAATAATCCTCTGTACCTATCGTAAGTCGTTCCTTACTCTCGACAGCAACGAAGTTGAGAGTCCAACACTCCCAAACCACCATCATATTCCTCAGATACATAAGATAAACCGTGAAACAATTAAACTTGGGCACGACAAAACACAGACCCAAATAAAACTCAAAACTGTTCTCATTAGGCACCACAATAACCAAGTTACAATCAACGATGATAACATAACAGGGAAACTTATTATGGGATTCCTCAATCATCGAGATCAACTCCCTAAGAATGCAGTAGAAAAAAGAAAACACATCCCCATTGGATCTGATTAAGGTATAACCCAAAGTAAGGTAAAATAAAGTCCTGAAAAACTGGAAAACTCCAGCACTGCTGCAGACAAACTGCAGGCCCACTAAACGACATGGCTAGCTTGCTCTGAATTCTCTCCCAACCCTGCTTCCTTACCAGAGTTCTTGTCACCCCGGTTACCCATCTTCCCGCCAGCCTTCCTTCTTGGTGAAATAAAGCCCTGAACCATCCGTTTTTTCTGTATTCCGACCAACAAAGACCAATATACTCGGGACTTGTTTCTTCCTTATCCCTTGCTTCTTTTCGACCATTTCTTTTGTGGCATCCTCTTCCATCATCCTCTTGCACCCCTCAACTCCTGCATCAATATTTGAACAGTGAGTACTCTCCACCAACACCATATCAGAATCTGCATTCTCCAATCTCTCCATGCTGTCACGCCTTCCAAACTGCTCCTCTAATACCCCATCCTCACCAACTGCCAATGCCAACACTACCTGCAGATCTTTGGCAAGCCCCAAATCCTGAGCAGGGACGACAGTCAGAGATTCCTCGGAAACAGAAGCTCCTTGCAAACCTTCGATGGTGACCCCTTCAAGGTTGAGGAATCATTTTCTACTTTAGACATAAAAGCCTGCAACATAATACTCTCCTTCTCAGAATGCCCTTGGCTCACTTCTGGGCCAAAAAGCTCATTAAGTCCTCTAATTACCTCCTCCTTGTTCTTACTGAAGCTCCTCGATGGAGACTTGTGTGATCGACATGTTGAGGAGGAAACACCATTATGTCTTCTTGAAGTGCGCGATGATAAGTGTCCCTACGAAAATGACTTGAGCGACCATGGACCTCATCACCTTGTCTTTCCCTTTCTCTATAGCCTCATCTCTTCTTCTTGAATCGTCCTTAATCTTTTACTCCATACGAGACCCATGCCTAAAGTCACGGCCATCTTGTTCCTCTTCAAACCCAAATCCTCCCCTGAATCACCAGAGCTCCCTCCATGGCCCATTAGACCCTCTTTTCCTCTTCTCTCTGAATTCTTATGTGTAGGGCACATATCTTGATCTTGTCATAAACTGAAGCACCTCCTACAATAGTTAGAGAGATTTTCACAGCGAAGGGTAACCAAGGTTTCTTCACCATTGTAGAATTAAACCTGAGTCTCAAACACCAATGGTTTGAACCCATCCATTGCCACCTTAATCTTACCATTATCAAGGTCCCCTTCCAATGTCTTCCCCAATCCATCCCCAATGCACGAAATGTTGGCTCAGCCCAGAAATTTAGTGATACTCCGATTAATCTTACCCAAAAATGAGATGGAGGAGGGGTAAGTAAGATCCACAATCAGTTCCCAACGCACTATGGACAACATCTAGTAGTCAAAGTGATATGACTCCATCCGTAGAACTTCAATAATGTCTTCTTCAGAATCAAAATTCAATTGAAACCACCCAATTCTCATATCCGCACCTGCGACCCGGTCCTCCATCTTCCAGATCTTGGGCAACATGAAGAGCATAGACTTCATGTCCTGTAACCGGGGGTTCATACATCTGCCAATGAGAGTCCTGGGTAAGCCTTGATTAGGGCATAGTTATCAAAATGGTTGACCGAAATCTTCAAACGGTTTGATACCATGGCTACCTTCTTGCTATAGTGGTCCTTGACTAACAAAGCACTTTGAGACATGATCAAGCTTTTAGAAAATAAAATTGAAAAAAACACGATATAAGAGTAAAAGGATAGTGAGAAAGTGTGGACACTGTTAAGCAACCCAATTCCATCTCGAGCTATAAACAACCCACCGAAGCGCAAAATCTGAAATTGATTGGTTGGAAATCCAGCAGATCAGATTATGCAAATCAATCACCCCATCATAATCCCTTGACATCTCCCAAACCATTAGTGTGATTGATAACAATTCAAATTGCGAAACCAAATCAGATCGCGTATTAAGGAATCATTTCCTTCTTTCAACACAAAATATCCGTCACAATTCCTCCCATTTCCATATGGAAAAAAAGCATCTCGTGCCAGCTTAATTGCCAAAGCTGATGTCGATTCTCCCTAATGCCCGAGAGTTGAAAATCAATGGGATACAGAACCCAAAAACCGCGAAGCCCAAACAAACCCATGAACCCGCAAAGGTTGAAAGTGATCCATCGAACCCCACCGTCCATACCTTCCAAAAGAACCAATGTCGGAGAAACCCATCCAGCAGACATCCAATACCCTTAAGTCGTCATACTAATCGCCAAAGAGAGTGTTACTTTTTCAAAACTCTCAGTAAAAAAAAAAAACTTCTTAGGTTTGGACCAAGTTGTAGAAGCTTCCACTTATGCCAAGAAGGTTTTCAGAAGAGCCTTGGATTTTCTCTTCTTGAATTTTAAGTTTGAGAGTTTCAAACGGGAAAACAGAGAAAATAGGTCGAATAGAGATGACTCTAAACACACAGATGATAAGGAATCAGCCAGCGGAGAAAATATTTCAAATTCGAGAAATAGAGGATTAAAAATTACCTTATTCCATTCCTTAGAGCGGCCAAGAGAAAGCGCAGCCAAAGTAGAAGAATGGGGAAGGACCAGAATGGAAACTTAAAAGATTGCCTTACTCCATTGCCTAGCACGGCTAAGAGAAAGCACATACAAAGTAGAAGAAACAGAAAGGACCAGAATGGAGACTTAAAAGATTGCCTTACTCCATTGCCTAGCATGGCTAAGAGCAAACACAGCCGAAGTAGAAGAATGGGGAAGAACGGACTGGAGACTTGAAAATTTTTCTTATTCCATTGCCTAGCACCGCTAAGAGAAAGCTAAATAGTGAGAAACTTTTGATAGAGAATGTTGATAGCGAGGGTGTCGGTAGATCAGATGAGCAGAAGGCGAAGTGGTGGGAAGAAGAACCAAATGTGTTTCTATATCAAGTAGAGTGATTTATAGCTAGCACGAATGCATCTTGTACAAGGTATGTACACCACATGGTTTATTATCCATGGTCTGTTATCCTATCTTTAAGGTGTATGTCTTAGTTTATAATGGTCTTTGGTTTTCTAACAGGGGATATACGTTTAACACCTTGGAAGGGATTAGTTGTTGATTCTGTGGTTGGATCAATACTCACTCATAGCGTTTCTGACCATCTATTAAGGTATAAGCTCTTACATAATTTTCTATGTCAATACTTAAGTCCAAGACAGCAAGAAAACACAAACTAACTGCTTTTCTAATTTTTATTTTATTTTATCTTTTTCTCTGTAGTTTTACTTTCATGGCACTAGCTGCAGAGTTTCCTGCACCGTTAGTACAACAACAATAACTTTGACGTAGGAACAACCTCATTAAATGTTATCGGAATAACCTACTTGGACTTAGACGAGTCGATCTCAAATCCACCCATTCTTAATCAGATCTCTGTTACTTTAAACAACACACAGCCTGATGAGGAGAAGGATTACATAAACAGCAATGGCACCTCTGGAAGAAGTAGCAATATTGGCAGCTCAGGCCGTGAATCAGTTGTCAAAACCACAGATTCAAAGGCGCATGTGGATTCAGATAGAACATGCTCAAGTGTAGAAGTTAACAAGACATATGCGACATATCTTGTGGAGTATTCGTTTCCGTCTGAAGATTCTGTAGTTACATGTCATGATTTGTTGGTTTCTGATACTCCCCAAAATGCAGTGAGAGCAGGATCAAGTTCTGAGATCAACTCAAAATAAGTGCATTATACTTCCTCTATGAAGCTCTTAGAGTCGTTAGGTTGTGCTCAGCTACTCAGAAAAAGATGAGAAGTTACCACAGCTAATACTGTTTCAGTAGATGATTCTATTCAGTGTTCAAGGAAAGAAGATGGAGTTTCAAGCAGCCCTGGAAGCTTACAGGTATCACCAAACACGTCTCCTGGTGATTGTAGCTCAGAGGTTAAGGCTTCCAAATCATTGAAAGGGCACACAAGATCTTCTGATGATAGTAATGAACCATATTGTTGTATTGGGGATGTTTCAGGTGTTCCGAAGCTAGAGATATCTGAAAGCTCTAGCAGTGTTCCTTCGACAAAGCTCATGAGAAAGACTTATATTCCAGATAGTAATGAAAGCAAGACTTGTCTTGATCTCCAGGAAAGCATAGAAAATCCATCAGGACCTGACTCAGTGTAGCATCGAGACTCATCGTGCACATAGTTCATTCCGATTGATGAGACTACTTTGAATGCGAAAGGGAAAAAGGTATTGAAGAAGGCGAAAGGGAAAAAGGTGTTGAAGAAGGCGAAAGGGAAAAAGGTTTTGAAGGAGGAAAAATAGGGGTTTAATTGGGACAGTTTAAGAAGAGAAGCACAAGGTGGAGAAGGGAAAAGAGGGAAAACAACAAGGACAATGGACTTTGTGGACTGGGAGGCAGTAAAAACAACAAATGTTAGTGAAGTCGCTGAAATAATTAAGAAGCGTGGAATCTCCGACAAAATTGTGACATATATTCATGTACAATTTTATCCTTATATACAGCCAAATTTAACGACAGCTACCACTTTTTAAGTATTTGACTCTCAAAATGAAAATAACCCATGGATTTTCGTCTTCCCCCTGAATTTACATAAAATCACAAGGTAGATGTTTTAATCTCTGAATCAAAAAAATCATGTGATACTGAGAAGATAATGACCATTTTCCCAAAATACAAAGACCAGATCATATCCCTCAAGCCTAGCCTTCTAGGAGCACCGGATAAGTTGAGATGGCTTTCTCACCCCACAGGCACCTTTTCAACCAAATTTGGGTATGCAATTCTGACACAACCCCCCCCCCCCCCTCCCCCCCCCTCAAAAAAAAAAAAAAAAGCTCAAACCCCTCCCTCCCCCCGCCTCCAACCTCCCCTCAACTGGATCAAACAAGTATGGTCTCTACCGACAGCTCTCAAAATTCACCTTTTCATCTAGAAAGCTCTACAAAACGTGTTACCTATAGGTGTCAATCTTGCACATCGTGAAATTCCGGTGACCCCAAACTGCCCTAGATGCAATATACCAGAAACCACTTTTCACCTCCTTTTTCACTGCCTGTTTGCTATCCAAGTTTGGGATGCTGCTCCACTTGATAAAACATTCTTATCTTCCTTATCCACCTCGATTATTGCAGGCTTCACCCAGTTATAGACTTTGTTCTCCCTCCCCCCAGTAGGTCTTGGTTCAAGAATCCTTTTCCCCCTGGATACTATGACATCTGTTGAATTCCAGAATTAAACTCCTCTTTGAACAAAGGTCCTCGGACACCATCCTTCACGCCACTCAAGCAGCTCGGGAATGGCTTACTGCCAAAAATCTCAGTAGACGAACCCTTCAATCAATCCCAAAATCATCGCCTTTCCCACCGCCGCAGGTTGATCACCAAGTCACCATATACTTTACTGACGCTGCCTGGACAGGTGACACCCGAATCGCCGGTATGGGATGGACTTTCTCTGTAACATTGACTCCCCTATTTAAGCTCACAGCTTCATGCTCAGAAGTCACTTCACCACTCATGGCTGAGGCTCTCACTCTGCGATCAGCCCTCATCTCAGCACATCACCACAACATCAGAAGGATTTTGGTCCATTCGGACTCCCTTCAGCTGATCAGAGTCGTAATCTCTGCATCTCTGATCACGGAAATTGATGGAATTCTCTCTGATATTTCAGTCTCTTCCGGATCTTTCTTGTTTATCTCCTTTCCGTTTATTCAAAAAGCTTCAAATAATCGGACCAGACTTTTTAGCCAAAAGGGCCTTAAGAAATGCAAGTGTAAACCCCATTTAAAATCCAATTAATGGAAATTTCAGTTTGACAAAAAAAAAAAAAAGACTGCTAACAGAACATGAAGTCTTGATTTGGAATGGTTGAGAGACATTCCGCACGACAAAGCAAAGTGAGTTTGAAAGAAAGTTTTTTTTTATTTACTATTTTTTACTTATTATCCGCAAATATGGAAGTTACTATTTTGGCACTTAAGCTTCAAATGATTCGATATTTGCATTGTTCTTTTTTTTTTGACAAACTAAACATAATTCTATAAAAAATTTATAAAATGGACGGGACCAGTTTCTGAAGTAGCTCTGAATTGGTACATAAAATTTAGTAATAATTTTTGTGTGTTTTTTTAGTGCGATGGTGCAGAAAATTTAGTAGTCTTTACTTGTTTTATATTGCCATGGTGCAGAAAATTTAGTAATCTTTAAGTGATTTGATTTGCAGTGCGAGGCTTGCTTTACCCGGTTCGGAGAAAGGCATGGGGACACATGATTTACCTCTACACGCCTGCCAGAACCATTGCGGATACAGCAAGGATAAGAAGTAGTCAAGCTCTCAGATGCAGCAAATAGGGTCAACACTTGTGACCCGATTATTAAAGAGCCAGCATCACCGGGCCAGAATGCACACAAGTATCGATAGCAGATATAAAAGATGCATTCTATGAGGATCTTAAATAAATTCCATTAATCAGGCTGAACATGGATGGATTCAACAATTTGAAGAAAATAATGGAACATAACAAGAAACTACAAGACAGAAAAATGTCTTCATCTCTGGTTGCTCTCACCGCTGAGACTGCATCTCTTCCAATCCCTAAGTTCAAGGAAATCACTAGGCTGACGACAGAACACCAAGTGTATGTGTTAATTTTCTCTGTTATTAACGGTGTCTTAGGTGGAAATGAAACAATAAACACATTCCCCATACAAAAGCTTAGATACAATAAAACAAAAGTGGTACTCGTAAGTTGTAAAAAAAAATAAACGTCCCAAACTTACAGGATGTGCCACAAAAAAATTTCTGAAAAAAAAAAGCTAAGATATCAAAAATATTGTTCAACTTCACTTTTTTTAATAGTCGACTCTCTTTGTTTTCATGTATTTGCAGCAATGAACTGACAGACTCCCATCCCCTTTTACCTGAGGTATGTCAAGTATGTTATACATTTCTAATTTAGTTGAAATACAACTCATAATTGGTGTTTGACAGCCAAAAATCAATCTGACACACACAATAGAGATTAGTTTAAAGGACATATGTTATACACAGTAAAGACTAGTTTAAAGACATAGGCCATAATGCTGTCTGCAAAATAGAGATTATATTATTTTCAATTCTAATTTAGTTGAAAATAAAACTCACAATTGGTGTTTGGTAGCTATATGCCATAAGGCCACAGTGCTGTCTACAAAAACGAGATTAGATTATTTTCAAGGGTTTATTTCACTCTATGACACTTTTTAGAAACTAATATCTCTGAATGACACATTTGGTATTTAATATCACTCAGCGACACTCTAATGAACGAAAAGACATAAACACCCTTCTGTTTCCTTTTAAAATGAAAATAAATGAAATACTTTGTGTCCGGTGATGATGAAGCGCATTTAATAGGCATTAAATTAGTGTTGACATTGTGGGATGAGTAACGAATAGGGTTGTGCAATGTGTCATCTTTTTGGAGAATATTTTTTAATTTGAACAGAGGAAACAGATAAGGTTGTATGTAATAATCGAAGAATATAGACGGGAAACGAACATTATAATTTGAGCAGGGTGAAAGATAAGAACGACTAGATGTACATACATTACATGGTGTTTTGTATGATTAAATACGAACATTATGTTGAACGGTTATAAAACTTGAAATACAACATGAAAAACATACAGCTGATGTTTATGCGATACGTACATCATAGTGTACACCCAAAAAAAGAAAGCTTAAACGTCCGATGAAAAGGAAACATACAAACATGACATATAGCCACTCATCCCGATTGCAACACAATAGGCATGTCGTCTTAGCAAACTCAGCAATAGAGAATCTGATTGACTTCCCACCAAACGTTATCCACTTATCGTGAGGCTTGGCCATGGTGAGTTGCCTTCAAAATAGATCACATCAGATGCAATATAAACTTAGTGTACGTCTAAAAGCACATCGACTTGTTCTGAACCGATATAATAGTATGTTTATTCATTGTCAAGGTTCAAAATTCGTCTAATATAATTAATGTTTTACGTCTAATGGAGCTAATGTTGTATGCAAAACGAAAGTGAAAAGCCCAAATGCAGAAAGGTCTAAAGCACCACAGCCGGTTCTCTAAACTTTCGATTTTAAGTATTCACTGTACGTACACTTCAGAGTTGTACATCTAATATTATGCCTAATGTACGAGCATTTATGAAGAAACTTAATACTGCAAAAATATATAGCATTACACAATTAATTTTACTATGGCAAAAATGGAAGTCAATGACTTTAGACTACAAAATATAGATAAAGAAGTGTATAGAGGCTGTACTAGGAAAAAGTTCTGATTAGTCACAGGGAGATCCTATATGAAAATGATGTACTTCTACAAGAAAAACAACCAGTTTATATATGAGGATCAAACCCTATTGGCTGAGAAAAAACTCACTGGAAAACTTGAGTCGATTGGAGAGGTGACTCGTTGTACGCCGGCGAAATTGGTTGTTAGAGAAGTGCGTTCGATTGTCTCGGTGGAGCCATCTGCTCAGGGGTTTGTCAACAGTCTCATCGATGAACTAGCGTCTCTTCCTACGGTTTTGGAGTCGTCACTTGAACAAGTGGCTTCCCGTGATTTTGAAACAGATGGGAAGTTCCTAAATATGGTCTTACCAGACACAATTGGTTCCGACTCTCTTCCTGCGGATAAAGACTGGACAACAGTAGGCAGCTCACGCATGGGGTCGTCAAACAGATAAACTGCTCAGCACAACCACCGAGCCGATTCTCGGTCTCCTCCAGCTGATAAGGAAAATACCACCTCATGTTTTCACATTCTAGCTTCCATGGATGAGGAACAAAAGGAGCAGGAGTTGGAGGAGGGTGAACTATGTGAGAGTGATGTAACTCACAAGGAAATCAGAGAGAACAAAACCAAACCCCCTCCCTAGAAGAATGCAAAGAAGAAAGCAGCAACTGTACGAGACCTTAGGGTCATACATTACCAAAATGCCCCTAAGAAATCTTCTGTTAGGAAGATATGACGTCTTTCTTCGCCTGGAACATGTGTGGGCTCAATATGCCACGCAAACACGAAGTTGTTCGTAGATGGTCTCGAGTGGGTAACTTCACCTTTGGTTGTTTATTGGAAACGAGGGTACAACTGCTCAAATATTCTCATCTCTGCCCTCCCTGGATGGCAAGTAATCACTAATTACGAGTACAATGATCTTGGACGCATATAGTTACTAAGCTTCATAAGAGTTCCCAAATCATCACATTCGCTGTTCAGAACCCTGTGACAAGGGAACGAATGTGTAACATCCCGATTTCTGGCATATATGGACACATATGTGGGAGAGGTTAAAAGAATTGATTTGGCTACCTATATCACCAAAGTGCACTTACCTTTTTGGTTATCCATCCGGAAAGAACTCCAGAGTTAAGTGTGCTTGAGCTGGAGCAGTGGAAGGATGGGTGACCTACCGGGAAGTGATTTGCGGTATCGTTTGAGTTAGGAAAAAAACACGGGGAATAGTCATGTGGTGATTGCAGGGTCAGTACATCATGACTTTAGAGACTCCCGATTAACGCACCGACCGTGGCCCAATGGGCCTAATGAGAGGACATATGGGTCTAGTGAGAGGTCCAATGGGCCTAATGAGAGAATATGTGGGCTCACTGGTAGGGGCGGTCGGAGGCGTTATAAAATGATTTGCTCTGCAGTTTATGCCTCAAACTCGGTCTCTGAACGGCAACAGCTGTGGGACGACATTTGGGCTACGGAATCTGCCTATGCTCATTTGTCTCTACCATGGATTCTCATCGAGGACTATAATGTCACGCTCTCCCCCGCTGAACACTCTCGAGCGACTGATTATCTCACAGATAAAACTGGGTTGGATCAGTTTCAAAGCGCCCTTACTGATTGCAATCTCTCGAATCTCAAATATTCGGGAGCACAATTCACTTGGTGGACCAAGCAACAGGGCCATCCAATATGGAAGAAGTTGGATCGAGCATTAATCAATGCAAATTAGCTTAGATATTTTCCTCACTCTTCTACTCTCTTTGAAGCATGGCATATCTGACCATGCACGCTGCACCGTCTCTTTGACTGCTGATGCCCCTACGGACTCCAGGAAGCCATTCAAGTTTTTCAATTACTTGATTGAACATGAACTGTTCTTACCCACGGTTGCCAAAGTCTGGGATGCCTCCCCTCCGCTCTTTTACTCCCAGACCGCTTTGCAATTTTTCCATCGTAAGCTTAATTCTTTGAAGTTTGAACTGCGTGCGCTCAACCGTACTCACTATGGAAATCTCCCAGGGCGAACCAAGGAAGCATTTGAGAAGCTCTATGATCTTCAAAATGTGGCTTTGCAGTGTCCAACTGAGGCAAATTTCAAGGCGGAAGCTAATCTGATGACTCGATGGAAAACCCTCGCAGTAGTGGAAGAGAAGTTTTTCTGGCAGAAATCATGTATCAAACGGCTAAAAGCAGGTGATCAAAACACTGCTTTATTCCATCAATATGCCCAGTAACGTGTTTCAAAAAATGCCATTCGCTCCCTAGTTACCGAGACGGGAAGATTTTAACGGATCATTCCGATATCAAAAAGGGGCCGGCTCAGCACTTCCAGAACTTTCTACAGGCCCAGCCATCTGTAGCTACAGAGACATCTCTAGAGGAAGTGAAAAAGTTTGTTATCCTATCGATGTCCGGATTCTATGGCTTCGGAGCTGATTTCGCCAATCACAGCTGCAGAAATTCGAACAGCACTGCTATCTCTCCCTAATGATAAAGTCCCAGGTCCGAACGGTCTCACGAAGGAGTTCTACGTAGCCGCTTGGTCAGTCATCGGCGCTGATTTCATTACTGCGATTCAGTCTTTCTTCTTGTTTGGGTTCATGCCATCGGGCGTTAATGCTATAATCCTAGCTCTCATCCAAAAGTCAACAATGGCATCAAAAATGAAGGATTACAGGCCAATTGCATGTTGCAACATCCTATATAAAGTTGTCTCTAAGATCCTCACACAGCGGCTCACCAAGATTCTCCCAGATGCCATTGAACCCAATCATAGTGCCTTTATCAAGGACCGTTTGCTCCTTGAGAATGTCATCTTAGCATCTGAACTGGTTAATGGCTATCATAAGACCTCGATTTCCTCTAGAAGCACTATTAAGTTGGACATATCAAAGGCTTTTGATACTGTCAAGTGGTCTTTCATTGTCAAAGTTCTCCAAGCTATAGGTTTTCCACTTCAGTTTATTAATTGGATCCGACTCTCTGTGTCTACTGCTACCATCTCTGTGGCCGTCAACTGGGAGCTAGAGGGTTTTTTCACGAGTGCTCGCGGCATCCGACAGGGATGTTCTCTCTCCCTATATCTCTATGTCATCCTTAATAATGTCCTCTCACGAATGCTCAACTCAGCAGTTTATGTGGGTGATTTGGGATACCAACCTTCCTGTCGAGATATTGGCTTCACGCAGCTATGTTTTGCCGATGATATTTTGGTCTTCACAGATGGTTCACCCACCTCGCTAGCGTCAGTGCTGTAGGTCATGGATAGTTTCGCTCGAATCTCGGGTCTCCATATAAATGTGGCAAAATCCTTTGTTTATGCGGCGGGTAATGGTACTCGCACTCTCTGCGATTCAGCTACAGACAACGGACTCAGTGTTGTCACTCTTCCAATCAGGTATCTCGGTCTTCCTCTGATGACTCAGTCTCTGACAAAGTTGGATTACTCTGCTTATATATTACCAGTTGCTTGTCTGAATACTATTGAAAGCCTCTGCAATGCTTTTCTCTGGTCTGGATCACCAAATCAACATCACAAAGCTAAAGTTTCCTGGGAAGAGCTCTGTGTCCCCAAGGCAGAGGGTGGACTCGGTTTGAGGCGTCTTAGTGACTTCTCAAAGGTTTTTGCTCTCAGACTTATTTGGCGCCTGTTTACACTCTCCGGTTCTCTCTGGGTGGCGTGGGTTAAAAGTAATCTTTTACAAGGCACATCTTTTTGGGAGGTCTAGGAAACTACCTCTGGCTCTTGGATCTGGCGCAAATTGCTGAAGCTTCGAAACACAGGTTACTCTTTCATTCGGATGGAAGTCAGAAGTGGCAGGGAAATTTTTTTCTGGTTTGACGACTGGCTCAGAACAGGTAAACTCATTGATATCACCAGCGATCTTGGGACCCATTATCTTGGGCTCATCAGAGAGGCAAAGGTGGCGGATGCGATTGTGGATGGGGACAGGAAATTTAATACTCAGTGTCAGCGTTGCCATGCTGAGCTTGTGGAGTGACTTGTTCCAGAGCCAATCCCGTCTGCAGCTCTCGGTCCCGATGACATCCTCTGGAAGCAAGCGGATGATGACTACTCTGATCGTTTCTCTGCAGCTAAAACATGGGACCAAATTCGTGTCCGGAAAGAGACAGTAAACTGGTCGAATGCCATCTGGTTTGCACAGGGAGTCCCTCGCTATTCATTTATTTCATGGTTAGCTATCAAGAACCGTCAATCAACTGGGGATCGCATGCGAACCTGGGGCATAGACCAAGGCTCCATTCTCTGCAGGGAATGAGTGAAACTCAGGATCACCTATTCTTTGCGTGTCCATATACCTTCACGGTGTGGCAGAATTTGGCCTCAGGACTCCTCGGGGTCAGAACAACTCCAGACCGGGATGACACTCTTGCAGCACTTACCGGTGGTGCCCACTCACCAATGGACTATCTTCTTCTCCGACTGGCTTTCCAAGTAACAATCTATTACCTCTGGAAGGAACGTAACTCCCGAAGGCACAACGGGTCTAGGGTATGTTCAACGCAGACCATTCGCTACATTGACAGGACAATACGTAACCGGATTCTCTCTCTTAATTACACTGCAGCGCACAAGTTTGAAGGGCTTCTACGTCGATGGCTTATGGTATTTGATCTATGATTGGGGATTATCAACACTCTTGTTTCTGCAACTATCGTCTTTTCATTCTTTAGTTCTTTCGCTACCCAGCATCTGTAAATGACCATATTTTTTACATTCCTTAATCAATTTTAAATTTCAACGAAAAATAAATTAACTTAAAATAATTTATAGTAGTAATTACGAAATTATTAATAATTAAAAAGATTGAAATGGATTAAAAATATTTGTATAAGACTTTGTTATAATTTAAAAGGAAGCATACATTTATATTTAAAATAAATAAGATATTGAAAGATATTATAAATTAATTAGCTATAAACTGATTTCACACTATTACCCTTAATGAAATTTTAAAATTTTCTTAAATTGTAATGGCATAAATCATAATATAACACAGTATAAATTTTTTTTCTATAATATAACCTCATAGATGAAATAAAAATTATATTTGTGAAAGTTATAATTTGAGATACGTTAATAATTTTATTTTGAAATAAATGATAATACAATATAACTTTTATTAATTATAGAGTTATAGTTTGATTATATAGAATTCTTATCGATTTATATATATTTATTTATATATTTTGACGAATGTAAATTTAAATTTATAAAAATAAAGTAGGCTTACCCGTTAATTACTCTTTTCAAATCAAATAACTATAGTTTGGATAATTTGGTCAAGAAACCCGCAAAAAAACTTAATTATTTATTTTCTTTGCCAAAAATTGTATTTAGATCAAAAGTACAAATTAAAAATAAAAAGTATGACCCATTATTTTTTTATTATATGGATACATGTAATAATTGATATATTAATTCATTTAACTATATATGACCCATTTTTTTAGATTATATGGGTACATGTAATAATTGATATATATCATAAGTTTATTATTTATTATATTTCATAGACCAAAACTTAACTAAAATTAATTTATATTAATTTATTATAGTAATTACGAAATTATTAATAATTAAAAAGATTGAAATGGATTAAAAAGATTTGTATAATATTTGTCATAATTTAAAAGGAAACATACATTTATATTTAAAATAAAGGAGATATTGAAAGATATTATGAGTTAATTATTTTTAGAAACTGATTTGACCCTATTGCCCTTAATAAAATTTTAAATTTTTATTAAATTGTAATGGCATAAACCGTAATATAACACGTTATAACTGTTTTTTTTCATAATGTAACATTTTTTAATAGTATAGATGAAGTAAAAACATAATCAGAGTCTCTTTTCTACTAATTAAAAAATTTCATATATTTATAATGTTTTATAAGGTACCGGTAAGATGAAGATTAAAAATATCTTGTTCACAAAATCATCATCTTCTCAGAAAAATCACAAACAAACAGTAAATAAAACAACTTAAATTGCATTATTGTTTGAAATTAGCTAAGTCTAACATTACCAATTCAGAAGATCTCACGCGAATCAAATTCACAAATCCAAATCTCAGATCAAATTGTAATGGTTTAAGCTTCCCGATGGATTCACATGAATTTTAATACCACTTTAGGGAAATACAATCTGACTTCCATCAATTTTAATCCGATGAAGTATCACTGAAGTGTCACCGAACAATCACCAGATACTAATTAAGACGTCGATGATTTTTCATCGATGGGTTTTTGGATTGTCGATGGATAGGTAAAATATATAACAATTTTCTTAGAGTTTCATTAATGGAAAAATATTCACTCTACAATTAAATTACATTTTTTAAAAGTATTTTAGTAGTTGTATTTTGCAAAGTAATCGCATCAAATGGGTATTTCTTAAAGATTTTGGAAGAGTTTTTTTTTTTTTTCCTAATGTGTGTCATTCAATTGATGATTTTTAAATGCTTTCCCAAGTCTAATGTTACTGAACATAAAAGTAACTTCAAATAAATCCAAATAGTTTAAAAAAAAAAATTTTTTCACTCAATATATAGTTTGTACAAATTATATAAATTCTGGTGTTTTGTCAAAATCTCAATATATTAATTGAGAAAACGTTTTGTCACATGTCTCAAAGAAATTAAATTGAGGAAAAACAATCAATCGGAATCATTTTTTAGTACATGTCATTAAAAATCTCACTCTTAATGAACATGCTTAATGGACTTATGCTCACAAAACTCAATCTAATATCATAAAAATAGTTTTAAAAAGTTTTTTTTTAACACTTTATTTCATTGAAACTGGTTTGAAACTGATTACATCATAGAAGAAATTCAACAATTTCATATTACAGAAAAAAAAGAAACTAATGGTCTTTCCACACCAATAATGATGAGAAAATCCTTTGATGACACATTAGCAATACCACAACAGTCTTGATTCGATTCGCGACATAAGGTAAACAATTAGACGTTCCCGTATCCACAATAGCAGTCGGACTTCTAATACCTTTACGAAAAGGTGGGAACTCATAATTTAGATAGAAATTCTTCTTTGGATTCACCAGATCTAGAAACTTCAGCACTAAAAACAAAAACAAAAACCCCAGAAATACTAGATAAAAAGATCAGAAACCAGTAACTGAAAATCGAAAACCTTTTGCGATTATTGCCGAGAACCGTTGCTGCAACACCCCATCAGATATGCCGATACAAGAAGACCATCAATCGATCTTTAATAAAGAACACCAAGCCATGAAAGATGTAGCCGGAAATCGTCGAAACAATATCACTCCAGATCCGACAAAATCAGAACCAAAATCGAAAAAACTACTCTCAACATAGGTCGAAACCTATGAATAAAAAGAAAAAATAAAGGAAAAGGCACAACGCCTGGGCTTGTTAGCCACCGGACGTTGGCCGGAAAAAGCAAACGAAAAAAAAAGTTCTGAAAGTCGGCGGCCGCCTAGGGTTTTAAAAAGTTACAACCCATTTATATATATTGAAATTTTTTGTTTCTAATTCGTTTTGGTTAAATTTAATTTGTTTTATTTGTTTTAGGTCTATATTTTAGTGAAAATTAAACTTATGTAAACTTAATTTTAAAAAATTATATTTAAAAATAGTTATTAAATTATAAAGAATTTCTTTTATTATATTTCAAAAAAATATTAAACAGAAAAACATATAATCAACCAATATAAAAATATTTATAACTTTCAACCTACTAAACAAACACAAAATATAATACACACATAATACAATTATTCAAACACCAATCAACACAATATATAATCTCACATAATACAATTATCTAACATCAACAAAAACTATAAATAGTATATTATCCATAAAAAAACTTGATTACTATGATAACAGTTTATATAATAATCAACTATATACTAAATATTATGCCCGCACAGGTTGCGGGCTATCATCTAGTTAATAATTTGTTTGAGAAGCAACTTATCTCTCCCTAAGAAGATTTGGCAAGAATTTGTACAGGATTTTAGTTTAAAATGTGGTAAAATAATAAGACCTTCTCTAAACATGCAATTTGGAGAGATTTGAAACAAACTAAAAAAATTTAAAATTTTATACAAAATAAAAAACCAGTATGTTTCAAATATTAGAAATGAGGTGAATATTTCCAATGAGGTAAATAATTGCCTCGTTAAGAAAATAAGGAAATATCATTATGTATTTTTGAAAAAAAAAGACCTTAGTCTTAATATATACTTAGCTTGATGCATCCGATAGGTGTTTCATGGACAGTGGATCAATCACCGGTAGTCTTGCTCTCCACACCAATCCCCCTAAAGCCTACTCCAAATTTGCTTCCTTGGAGCTATATTCTTAAGAATCAAGTTTTGGCAACCAAAAATTCTCAGGGTTCTATCAGATCAATGTATGAAAAATGCTTTACAAGATTATTTATACTTTAATTTATATACTAAGTAAACAATATATGTCTATTGCTAAAGGATTTTCATAAAAACACTAATTTTCCCAAAAATATTAAGATGTAAACTGATTAAAATATATTGGTTCACAATTGTTCATGGTGAAGACTATGCATAGGAATATTAAACTTACCCAAATTATAGTATTAGATCTTCGCAGAACCTAAAGCAAAGACAGAGAAAAAAAATGCAACATAAACAATATGAGTTAGTATCTCTTCTCTCTTCATTGTACTAATTTAGCCCTGCAAAAAAAAACTCTAAAATAAATGAAAATATAAATAAGCTGAAGATTTGAGTATTAAATTTAATTTTGAACATAAATTGAAACTTCTAAACATAGAATAGCAGCATCGTATGAACACAATAATGCATACAAAATATTAAACTTACGAGAACATGAAATGAAAAAGAAAACCTATTAGAGTTAAGAACAAATATTCTATTAATCATGGCATATCCATATATTTAAAATGATTAGCAATATGTTTTGATGATGTAATTATTAAATAAATAATATGATGTTATACTATAAATAGTTTCGAGTTATACACAAAAATGATATGATCATTATGATATGTGAACTTCTACATAGTATCAGAGCCATGATCCATTTTTATGGGTTACAATTTTAATTTGTTAAATTTCGTATAGAAAAATGTACAACTTCTCTTACGTTGTATCATGCAAATTTGTATATCCAACTTGAATCATAAGTTTTAGAAGTTATCAAATAAAGATTGTGGTTGTCAAGGTCATTAAAGTCGCCATGATCGTCAGAGTACATCAACTTTATCCAAATTAACCAGTTCAAAATTGTATCTTATGTCAAAATTTCCATCCACATCAATGACATAATCAACATCACCACTCATACCAGCATAAAACTTTATACCATTCTTTCCAAGCACCACAAAAGTATCATCACTCATCTACTCACAATCATGACCAGCAACACCTTCCACAATAGCTTTGGCACCATAATTACAAAAAGAGAGTATTTTAGCAGCCATCATATTTAAGTAGGTTTCACCACTACTGACCCAATATATTACTCAGTAAAGTACTACGTTACCGATAAAAAAAAATTTGGATCAAAGCTTCTTCGTTTAGGAGGGTTGACAAACCTTTTACCAATGGAGAACCATTTTTCAAGATAGTCGTTCTATCACCCTCAAGTTCTAGTGTAATTCTAGGACAAAAGAAAGCTCCAAGAATCTTTCCTGCATTCAACCTGATATGAAATGTATCTTTTAGTTGTCAAGCTAAAATGTTAGCGCTTGCTAAGCTTATGGCTCAACATTGCCCCAACTGTATGGTTAAAGTTGAAAATAGGTGTTTTAATGTACATTGGAAGATATTTCTCTAGAGAAGATTAATACAATGCAATCAGTTCTTGATCCAAAGCCATGTCTAAGGTTTGATCTTGTTTCCTAACGGAGTATTGAGTAGCCTCAAGACTAATCTCAGCAGTGGGCCTGAGCAATAGAGAGAAGTCAATATTTTCCAGCTTATTGTTGTTCTTGACAACTTCTTTGTCAAGCTTAATCATATTTGTGCGACTAATCATTTCAGTTAGAGTTCGGAAACCAAGTCCAACAATGATCTTTCCTCACATCATCAGCAAGCATAAGAAGAAATGATAACACATTTAGGATCCCTAACATTTTTTATTTGCGAAGAACTGGATATTGATAGCAATTCCAACATGGCAGGTATTCTTGTGGCATTTTTTCATCATGATACACCCGAGTGTAATAAGTGGTGAAATACTAAAATCAAACTCTTCTGCACCAAGAAGAGCAGCAACAACAAAAATTTAGCTAGACCCAGTTCCCACGGAAGACCATCATTTTTAATATTGGTCAAGCGAGAGACATCAGTACATCTGTCCTGACATGATATCAGAACATGGTAAACATGGTACTTCGCTCCTCCGCAGCAATAACTCCAACACCAGCTTCTGAGACGAGTTAATACCAACACGGGCCCTAGATTTTGCATTCTTAAGATCGTGAATTATTTGAGCAATATCCTCGATAGAATAGATATCATGATGAGGAGGTGGACTGATAAGCCCCACACCACTGGTAGAATTTCTGGTGATAATGATGTGTCAAAAAACTTTGTCAGGTAGCTCCCCTCCTTCCCCATGTTTGGTTCCCTGAGCCATCTTTATCTGCAGCTAATCAGCACTAATAAGATACTAGTTGGAAACTCCAATTCTTCCACTAACAGTTTGTTTGATGGAATTTCTTTTATGGTTCCTTTGGAAGAGGCAGTTTCCCTCCTCCACATGCCTTTTACTTTTTTCAAAGTTTGTTCATAGCCATTGCTAGGTTTGTATGAGCCTCTAGGGATATCAGTCAATAACTCATGGTACCACGATTAATAATTTCACTAGAAGACTCTATTTTATCTAATTTAATACTTACAAGTTCTCCTTGAAATTTATGAGCCCGCACAAATTAATTTGTATGTTCAATTCATTGATACACTTTGACTATTTCTGGTAGGCGGCCACACTGATAATCGTTGTTGTCTCTTGCAATTTTACAATCTCGAGAGAGTCATCGAGATGAATCTCCTCATTTTTCCTCACGTGATAGTTCTTAGAGTTGTAAAGTGCTGAGACTTCTGCACTTCTAAGGGAATATCCACAATATGGAGAGGCTATCTCATACAAAAGATGTGCATCTTTTAAAATCATCTTAAATGTTGCTATTCCACATTACTTGGGATACCCGCAAAACACTTCTAGCTCAAATAGTAATCATTATAGATGAAAGGCCAAGTGCTTCAAATACTTGAGCACCCTTGTATGAGGTCATGGTTGAGATTCTGATTTTAGCAAGAACATGTACCATTCCATAGTTGTTTATCTGATAATATTTCCTGACCAGCACTTCTTTAGAATGAAATTCTCCGTTAGATTTTTTATTCATTCTAGTTTTTTAGTTATTTTAAAATTATACACTTTTCTATTGGTTTTATCCACATTTATACAAAGAAGAAATAAGAAATCGCTACACGAAACTGAGAATTGGCAACACATTTCTATTTGGTTTCATCATTTTGTTTTATTGGGAAATATTTGTACAATGTAGAGAGCACAAATTGTAACACAAAACTAAGGATTGTTTATGTTGCATTGATAGATTAGTTAGAAGATGTAAAAGTGTAAGAAACTTTCATAATATGGTTGCACATATCACCTTTCAACTTCCACAAAATATTTAGCAAGCTAACAAGCTTTTAAAGATCTTCATTAACAACTATTATAAGAAAAACGCAAAAAGAATAAACTATCTTGAGACGAAGGAAGAACACAAAAATGAACATAAAAGAGTGGAAACCTCGCATACCTTGGCAATGTGATAAATTAAATTTTGCTTATAATAGGTTTTCTACCATGCAGTCACTCATCATTTGAGATAATTTAATTGATTCACATCTTTTTTTGTTCAGAAAGAACGAGAATCAGAAAGGCCGGTCACTGCATACAGTGATAGGTGGTTGAATGCAGAAGAAGTGACCCTTCTCTTTCTAACAGCAGAAGCTAATGGTCTTCCCATATCAACACCAGAAGCTCTTTATGGAGCAAGAGGATTGTTTGTCTACAAGCGCGAACAGTACAGGGACCGTGGACTTTATCAAAATGTTGGGGCAAGGGGATGTCAGCGTAGGAATTATTTGAGACATGGTCGTTACGTTGTCAAGCTTGCTGAATCAGAGGGACTTTTATAGTAGCTTTACGGCAAGAGAATTCTCAGGAAAAGCAAAAGATTTGAAGATTTGGCAGTCGTGCACTACAGGTTGATTCGTGTTGAAGAACTCTAAGGTGTTGATTGGTTCACCCGCTTTCACCCGCAAACGCAAACGCAGCGGGTGATAGCGGTTGGCGGCGGTTAGTAACAATCATAAAAACCGCTTTGTACCGCCTCAAACCGTTTTGTACCGCTAAAATCCAAAAGCTGCTTTCCGCAAGCGTTTGCAGTTGCGGGCGGTAGCAGGTAGATAAAAAAAAAAAAAAAAGGAAAATCACGTCAAAGTATTCTTCTACCCTATATTATTTACGGCTAACCCTAAAAGAAGAAGAAGAAGGTTGTTAAATTCCAAACATGGCTTCTCCACAAACTGAAGATACTCCACAAACTGAAGATAAAAACGTAAGCATCATATTGTTTTGTTTATTTAATTCGTTCGTATACTATCGATTTCTTTAGGGTGATGTTATTTGATGTCTTTTCTCTTCAAATTTTTTAAATCTCTGGTTTATTATTCATATATATGTGTATGTAGTTGTAATTGGATATATGTTTGAACTGTTTTTCGAATAGAAACTTCAATGGTCCGACGAGATGACTCGTTTCTTGTTAGAACTGATAACGCTGGAAAAACAAGCTGGACATTCAAAAGGCAAAAATTTGAGTGAACAGGGAAAACAGAATGTTCTCAAAGAATTAAAAAACCAGTATCCAAAAATTATCTTCACTTGGAATAAAGTCAAGAACAAGCTTGACACTTTGAAAAAGCAATATGAACTCTATCGCAAAATCACGTTTGGGTCAACTGGTCTCGGCTATAATGATAGGACAGGAAGCGTTGATGCACCTGAGCATTGGTGGAGAGACAAAATTAAGGTACAATAAGCATGTATCCATTTACATTTATATACCAGTTAATTTCTTGTTTTATATACCAATTTGAATGAATCTTTTTTTTTTTAAGGCTTATCCTGAAGCTGCAAAACTTCGCTCAAATCCACTTCGGTTTATACCGCTTCTTCATGTGGTGTTTCGAGAAGAAACGGTCGTGGTTGAGGAGTCATGGCAGCCGAGACGTGGTGCACATCGTCGTCCTCCACCAATGGAGTTAAGTGATAATGATTACACAAACATTGATCCAGATGAAAGAGAAGCTACAACGCAAGCTGATTCCAATGATCATGTCCAACTAGAAGATCGAGACTGGTCCCAATAAATTCCCCTGGAGCAAACTCCAAACTTGACCGAGACGGATCCATTAGAGACGCCACAATAAAGTTCTTTCGCAAAAGCTCAAATGAAAGATGCATCTCATAATAGAAAGCGTAAACGCAGTGCAGTAGACTCGACGCTCGATCGTATTGCTGCAACCATGGAAGAAAGAAATGGTATTCTGGAACACATGGCATCATCTACGTCTAAAACGCAGTCATCAAATTCAACTGAAGAACGCATGGCTCTTGTTGTCAAATGTGTGAGGGGAGTGCCTGATCTAGTTCCAATGACAGAGCTTTATTGGGCATCACTTGATCTTATTGCAACAAATGAAGTTGTGCGAGGCTTATTTCTTGCTCTTCCTGATGATGAGAAGCTACCTTTTCTGAAGCGCCAAACTAAGGGGGCTCGTAATGATTTCTTTGATGATTAGATCTTTCCCATGGGAATAGTGCTTTCAAGTTTGACATTTAGGTTTGATGATTAGTTATGACATCTTCTTTTGTTTAGGTTTGATTGTTCTCCATGGATGTTTTTGAAGTGTTATTTATTTATTGTTATTTTGGCATTACAATGATTTATTACGATCGCAAGACGGCAAGAGTGACGAGAATTTTATTTGTTTCAGGAAACAAACAAGTTGAACACAATCAGGGAAATTATAGATGCAGATGACCAAGCTGTTCAAGCAATAATTTGTATTGAACGTACTCGTTTTTCTCAAAGAGAACAGTTGAGAACAGATCCTGAACGTGGACAACGAATAATGCATCAACTAATGTATGAGAGTGACACACAGTGCCTCCATGTTTTACGTATGAGGCAAAGAGTATTTCTTAAACTCCTAAATACGTTAAAAGGATATGGTCTTAACAACTCTCATCGGGTAAGAGCTGAGGTTGCTTTAGGAATGTCTCTCAAGATTTTGGGACATAACCCATCACAGAGGAGCATAGCAGCAGAATTTCAAGTTGCCCAATGGACTGTGTCAACCAAGTTTAATGATGTTCTTAATGCCTTGTGTTACTTGCATTCAGACATTGTTTCATGGAAACGAGAAGAGCTGGATGATACACCACCACGAATCATGCATAATAACAGGTATTTTCCGTACTTTGAAGATTGTATTGGAGCCTTAGATGGTACACACGTTCGTGTACGTGTTGGTGGAGATAAGAAGATCACATACTGGAATCATCATAACTATACTTCAATGAACATATTGGCAGTGTGTGATTTCAATATGAAATTTATATACACACGTATTGGAGTTCCGGGGCGTGCACATGACTCAAAGATACTGACATTTTGTGCACGTCATGATGATTTTTTTCCATTTCCGAGGTCAGACAAGTATTTTCTGGTGGATTCTGGTTATCCAAACCGAAGAGGTTTTCTAGCTCCATTCAGAGGTGAGGCCTACCATCCAAATCATTTTGCTGGACGTAGACCAACCACTGTTCGAGAGATGTTTAACAAGAGACATTCTTCTCTTCGATCAGTAATTGAAAGAACGTTTGGAGTGTGGAAGGGGAAGTGGTCTATTTTAGATGGTCGTGTTCGTTATGACATTGAAATGCAAGAGAAAATTGTTGCAGCAACTATGGCGTTGCATAATTTTATTCGAGATTCTAAAATAGATGATATCGATTTTAATGTCGCTGAAAGAACAGAGAATTATGAAGCTGATGGTTTAGGAAATACGTCTCCGTCTCATGACGATCATGGAATAGATCGGAATTATGATCCGACAGCTGATGAATATATGTCAACGGTTAGAGAACGTATAGCAAAAGAGATATGGGATGATCGTTAGAGAAGACTAGTATTAGAATTCATGGCTTTGTGGACGTCTGTGATTGTTTTTTTGAGTATTTGGTGTTGTGGCATCAAGCATGGGTTGGTGAGAGACAATGCTTCTTGTGGTCAGCTGGTCAGATGGGAGTTTTGAGTTTTTTGTTAAGGTTTTTGTTTTCTTCTTGTTGTCTTGTTCAGCTTGAATTAAAAGTTTGGAATTTTTTTTTTAAACTCGTGAAGATGAACACAGTGATGGTTTTACTAATTTACTACTTATTTTAGATTCACTGTGTTTTGCAGATAGTTCCATAAACTCTAGACTCTAGTGGTTAAACCAAAAGGGATATACGTTGAACAAGAAGTTGTTTGCAACTTACATTACTCTAGATCTCACTGTAGTTACACCATAAAGCTAGGAATTCCTCCCTGAATGTGTTGTGACAATCAATTTTTTTTTTTTTTTGTAGTTTACCGTTTATTTTTGTATTAATGAATTTTTATTATTAATTATGTTCAAATAGCTTTTATAATATATTAGCATGTTATTTTTTTATGTTTTTTCAGTTATAAATTTTGTTTAGTTTAATGATTTTCTGTTAATTTGCTTATGTACCCGCTGGTAAACCAGTCACAAATGACCCGCAAACGCATCCGTTTTCAACCGCGGTACCAATCGTACAAAACGCTAAATACCGCTAATAACCGCAACCGCCCGCTTCCGCAAACTCCCGCAATCGCAACCGCACCCGCTGCGTTTGAACCAGTCGAGCCCTAAGATTTGATGATTTGGCGGTCGTCCATATTGGTTTGATGATTTGGCGGTCGTTCAAGATGAATCGTTGTTGTATTGAAGAACTCATTTGTTTGGTTTTACAGATTGTTTTTTGTTCACTTTTTCTTTGAGTATTAAAACTAGTATATAGAAAAATCATCATTTGTACTAACAGAAAATGTCGATGAAATAAAATTTTATGTTAAAAAAGAAAGAAAAAAAAAAGAATCAGAAAGGCTGCAACAATTGAAACCTTGTGTTTCCAGGGAAATTTGACACTTGTATTAATATATATATATATATATATATATATATATAGAAACAAGGATTCAGCAAATGAAAACGAGAAAAATGAAAATAAAACGAAAAAACTGGAAACCAGACAACGAGAATAAACATAAAGGAGGTGTATTGAATCTATAATTTGAATGGATTTGGAGTGATTTTCATTAAAATGACAAATCCATTATTTATTGGAACATGAATTTCAAAACTTACTTTAAAATTCAGTGTTATTGAACTTGTAATTTTGAAATCCAATTTTATTGGGATTATTCTAAGTAAAGGATTTTAGGAGAGTTGTTAGAATTTCAAAGTGTTTTTGTGGAACTTCTTAGTTAAAAATATAAAAACCCAAATCACATGATTTTAGATGGAATTCTAGAGTTTCTTAATTAAAATCACAACAACTTTCCTAATTCACTCAAAATCATTTAAAAATTCATTAAAAATCAAATCATCTCAAATCTTCTCAAATATTATGTTCAATACACGTCCAAAGTAAAACTTCACAAGAGATAAAGGTTACAGGAAAATATAATTGGATTGTCATTCAAGAAAAGAAAAGCAAGATATAAATATTGTCTCACTTTTTTTTTCTGAATCAATGAACTAGCAATTTTTTCTCAATTCTTTCTTCTTGTAAGCAATTGTTGTTTTTTTCTTTTTTTTTTGTATTTGATTGGAAGTCATGTGAGAATAGATTGAAAGAAAGATGAAGAGGGACATTAAAATAAGTTTTTATGTAATTTCTTTTGCTATAGAAAAAAAATGAAGTTTTATCAATTAATTAACAATTTTTATTTACCTTTTACTGCAATTTCTATGTAAAAAAAAAAAAATCCGCGCACCCATTTTGATGTGCGACAATTAGACAATATCTCTAGTCTATACTGTAGTTTATTTCTTGCTACCTCATTTATCTCTAATTTATTGGTTGCAGCAACTTAAGTTTGATATCGATGGGGTTATCTACTTATCTCGCAGCACACAAAACAAACTACCATTGGGTGATTCTTCGGAATAGACACGAGGTTCGATTCGGAATTGAATATTCAATATTCCATCAACCCATGTGTTGGTCCCCCTACACTCCTCTCTCTTTACCTTTCAATTATCTCTGTACCATTTTACCCTCAAAGCCTTTGGACCCTTGAAAGTTGAAACAAAGATTCAAAACGGATAAACAAAAATAAACTCAGAAACGATTTTTCTTGGTAGATTCATTGGTTATATAATCAAAGATTCCATACTCGTGAACGACAGTTATTAAAATCATTTAGCCTTAAACTAGATTTAATAGTATCACTATCAGCTATTTTAGATAAAAGTAGCTCAAAGATTATCAAATAAAAATCTCCATGGACTACTTGCAAAGACATAAACTAAACTTTTTCTTCCGTTCTTTGGAACTTTTTAAACACCAAAGAATCAAAACATGCAGAGACATGGTTAAAGTATATTAAACCAAAAGTGAGAAAAATGGTTAGAAACTGATAGAATCAATCTCTGCGACTCTGCAAAGAATCCTCCAAATCAAGATCAACACCAACACGATTCCGAATCGATGCGTTCGCGTGGCAAGAAGAATACGAAGCAGAAGAAGAGCAAGACGTCATCTTCCACTTCTTCTCAAGCTCCTTAAACTTGTCAACATCAAACTTATGATTCTTGAGCAGCTTCCTCTGCCTAGAAAGAAACAACCTCTTCATGAAATCTTGATAACTTGGGTCTCTCGAAGTCATCAAGAAATAAGCATAACCAACGATAATCCCAGTCGCTGTAGCGAAAAACGTAATCGGTTCCATCACATCCCAAGAAAACTCCCAGAAAGTTAACCTGAAAAACAAACCGATCTGAACCACAGAGTAACCAAGACCACACCAAAGAATCTTCCTCACTTGCTTATGAGCTAAAACATCAATTCTTCCTTCATACATCTAAGCTTATCAAACTCGACTTTAATCGGATCATCCTCTGGATTCAAACCCAAAGGCACAGCCTTTCTTATCAATTCCACAACCTACACAAAAACCCACCAAATTCAGAGAAGAAAACACACAAAAATCAGGTTTTTCAAAAAGATGGGTTTTAGAAATAGTTCCTCACTTTATCTGGATGAAGATAGACTTTATCTCGGAAAATCAAAATCACACCAGCATCATCGAGTACACGAGCGAAAGCATGAGCTTCATCAAGAGATCTAGCGATACCTAAGCCTTGAGACGCTTCAATGAGTTTACTGTAAGAGACAGTTTCTTCATTCCCCAAACCAACGAGCTTCTTCTTCATTTCATCAACATTCACTAACCTCATTAGCTTCTTCGCTTCCGTTACAGTTATCTTCTCCTTCTCCTCCTTCTCCTTCTCCGTCGTTTCGACGGTGGTGGTGACACACCTGCAACCACCACCACCGAGCCATGGCCTGGCCGGAGAACCTCTAGTCGCGGCGGAAAACGCCGTACGTCTCAAAACACCCACCGCCGACCACATAAAGGACCCACGAAATGGACGAAATCAGATCTGGATTCTTGTGGGCTCGAAGAGAAAAAAGCTTAAGGATGAGACGGAGAAAGAGAGAAAAGGTGTTGTGAGATTCGATTCTGACGCAAGTGTGTAATGCGCTCAGCCAACAACGTGGAGAGTCAAAAATAGTAATGCATTTATCAATACAAGGAGGAAGAAGCTGTGTAGTGCCTTACTTTCTCGAATTAGAAAAGTTTGGTCGACATTGTTGACTCGCCATGGCTTTTCGTAATCCCTAATTCCATTTTTAAGGAGACGAATCGTCGAGGCCAAAAACACCAAGTTAAAAGGAAAAATTGATTTGGTCCGGTTTAGCGGTTTATAGCTAAACCGAAGAGATTTGTTGGATCGAGCTTGGTTTTGCCTTTTTTTGAGGATCAATTGCTACTTGTTTTGGTCCGGTTTATAGCTAACCGAAGAGATTTGTTTTATCGAGGTTGGTTTAAGATAGAAATGTTAAATTTCGCAAATTCTCGAAAAGGCAAGAGACTTAAAAAGTGGTGAATAGTAGAAATGTAATACTATTCCTCATAACCGTCAAAAAGGCGAGAGAGTAAAGTAGTGAGAATCTATTCGAAGATGACTCAATTAATATCCACAGAGTTACTGGTTACAAAGAGGTGAATCTGCTTACAAGTAATGTCATTGCCGACATCAAAAGAGGTGAGAGATTTGGTGGTTTTGGATTCATAGCTGCTAGGAGACAAGAGAATACGCAAGTAGATTGGTTGGACAGTATAAGATGCATAACTAATAGCTACGAATGTTTTGTATCAATGATTTGAGATGTTAGTGTATTCGCTTTGTAAAAGTTTCATAAATCATAATAAGTACGTTCTATTCCAAAGATAATTTTCTTACTATACTGAATTTGGAAAACTGAATTTGCCTCTTTTCTATTTTTTTTAATTTCTTACTCTGTTTATGTTCATCTTCTTTTCTTTTCTCTTTCAAATTTTGTTCGACATTCTTTTTCCAGTTCTAGATGACTTCCATTTCTTTTCACCGATCACATTGTTATTTTTCACTGATTTCGCCATTGCTTCCACCAATCTTGTTGTGGTGGCCGCCAATTTTCATGTTATCTTCTTAAATTTTGTATTTAACCAATACATATAGATTCAGTTCCTTCATATCTAATATCTTTTTTTTGGTATGAATGTTAAAAATGAAAATCATCTATTTAGTTTAAATATGTTTTAACCAAAACAAAACCAAATAAACCAAATTTATTTGACTGGATAGACTTTCAATGGGTGAAACTAAACAGCAACAAAGCTGCTTATACTTTGGTTAAGAATACAGAATCTTTATTATCTTTCGTTTCTTATCATTTTGCACCACGGTGTATTGATACTGTCCTCCATGAGGACTGGATGGTTTCAAGTTAAATAAATAAAGATGAAGTTAAAAAAAAAAAACCAAATTTGTTATAATTTATAATTTTAAACATATACATATTTATTATAAATATGTTCATTATATTTTATAAATATAATGTAAATAAAATGAATGTATTTAACTTAATTTTCACTATATTCAAACCAAATATCAAATTAAAAAACTTTAAAACCAAACCGAAAACCAAATTACAAATGATTATTTTTATTTTTTAGTTTTTATTATTTAAACTAACGAAATAAAAATCTAAAATATTAATAAATTTTTATTTTTATTTATTTTTAGATAAATTTATAATAATTTTTAAAAAATCTTTACTTATGTGCAGGAAACCACAAAGTAGACTTGATATCATTGACGTATTTTGATGAACAAAATAGTGTGAATATATTTAGTATTAATAAATATAGATGTATTTTGTGTGCCAATATATGACAAACAAGCTAACAACCAGCACTTCGCAATGTCTTAGGGTATACCAATCATGCTATCAGAAATTTATATATACCTTCAGCAGAAGTCTATGGGTATGATCGGTAAAGTAGTAGCAGTAAGCTGATGAAGCTTTATGCTCTGATCAATATATATATAAAGTGATTGGTATATCTGTGAGCGATTATAAATAAATTTCTTAAATATATTTAAGGTATTTCTTAACATGTATTATATATATTTATACTTAAATATAATTATCGTAATTATTTATATTATTTGTATATTTATAATTGTAAATATAATAAAAACAATTTATTGGTAAATATCAGTTTTAAAATATAAATTTTACACTTGAATATAAACATAGTTTTTGGTATAATTTAATAAAGTTAATTAATTATACTATGAGGCAATTGTAACAGTGGGTCATTTTGATATTTTAATTCTCAAAATGACCATTTCCATTGTATTTGAGCCCTCGTATTTTCAAAGCAGAAGATCATATTTGAGATTAACATCTCAAAATAACTCATTTCTTTGTATTACTTCTTATATATAATTATTTTAGAATTTTTTGATATTTAAAGGGTGAATGCTCTACAAAAAGCTTCATACGAGAGAATATAGAAAATTCGCATTTGGAGAGCATTACGAGTTCTAAATGTTTTCCTAAGGGGGGTGTATTGAATATATAATTTGAGAAGATTTGAGATGACTTGAATTTTAATGAGTTTTTAGATGATTTTGGGTGAATTAGGAAAGTTACCGTGATTTTAATTAAAAAAACTCTAGAATTCTATCTAAAACCATGAGATTTGAGATTTTATATTTTTAACTACAAAATTTTACCAAAATACTTTGAAATTCCAACAACTCTCTTAAAATCCATTACTTAAAATATTTCTAATTACATTGGATTTCAAAGTAGATTTTAAAATTACACGTTCAATAACACTGAATTTTAAAGTAAATTTTGAAATTCATGTTGGAATAACACCGGATTTGTCATTTTAATTCAAATCACTCCAAATCTCTTCAAATCATAGATTCAATACACCTCCGTAAATGTTTTATGTATAAAAGTTAATTGGCTGATGAAAAGCATAATATTCTTCTGAATGCTCTACCAATCAAATCCTCAATCGATTAACTTGATTTTCTACAAATGGAAAGAAACTTAAAAAAATTTAGTATCTATACAATTCTCAAAATTAAAGTCACATATTCTTCCTAAACAGTATAGCCTTTTCCTGGAAAGGGGTGTGTGAATATAAATGACAAAGTGTCCTCAACATAGTGGTGTAACTGGTGTTGGTCTCGGAAGATCCGTCCTTGCGTTTGTCGGAGTTTGCTCGTCAGTTTGTTTGCGTCTTTCATTTTGAAGAGTAAAATTCTTTTTTTTTTTACACACCGCGCCAAACGATACGAAAACATTGGAGATCTCTTATTTCGGGCTATCATTTGGACAGAGACATTGCAAAATCGATAAAACTACTTGATGAGATGCTCCGAAAACAAATTTATCCCAACACTGTAATTTTTATTTATTATTAATCGGTCGATAACTATATAGATTTATGTTGTACTATAGGAACAAACTAACGATCTGAAATAAAACCACCGCAATTTCGAATCATATCAAAAACACGCATCTCATTATACTAAAAGACGATACCTACACCTTACTAACACTACAAGAAAACATATATTTAACGAGAACGCATTTTGTCGCTAATTCCACGTAAAAGGACACTTACGAGGAAATTACGACCAAAGGAGAAACGTCGTAATTCGTTTGTCGTTAAATATATTTCCTCGTAAAATCGTCGTGAACTTGCGAGGACACCTGTTTCTCGCTAAAAGGACGGTATATATTCGTCGTAAATTCCACGTAAGGTTTTCCTCGCAAAAACCACGTAAAACTTTTTCGTCGAAAAAGACACGCGCTTTTTTCGTCGTAAAACACACGCAAACTAATATCGTAAAGTCGACGCGCTTTCTTCGTCGCAAATTACACGCAAACTGTTCCTCGTAAAGTGGACGGAAACTTTACGAGGAATTAACTTCACAGATTGTTTTCGTCGTAAAAATATCGTAAATCTTTTGCGAGGACTTTACGTGGAAAGTATTGTATTTCCAAAATATAATAAATATATATATAAATAATGAAAATGATAATTGCAAAAAATATTAAAACGAAATTGAGAAATTTATATATCCGAAAATATTTTATAAATTCAGAAATTTATACAAATTTACTAGTTTTAAAAGTAAAAAAAAAAGTAGCTAACGGTTGAGGTCCTCGAAAAAATCTTGACTTCTTCTTTCCGCTTCCGCCTCTTCTTCTGCAGTGGGTCTCGGAGGTGGTGGAATCCCAAGCTCTTGCCGTCTCGCCTCCAACATACGCTCCATACGGGGGTTTCCAGCCGCAAACATGTCGAGAATCCCCTCGAGTGAACTCAATTGAACTCTTTGGGATTGCACTTCGTTTCGCAGTTGAGCCGTCTCATCGATCCGTTGCTGAGCGTAAGCCGACGTTGCCTGAGGGATAAGGTTAACGGGTCCGATTCCCAAAAGCCGTCCCTTTTTCCTTGGAACCACCTTGAAATGAAAAAATTAATATATATGTTAGTAATGTAATATTATAAATATTTGCAAAATTATAAAAAAAAAAAAAATTTTACCTCCTCGTAAATCCGATCCTTTTCAAGCGTGGATAATATGACGGGGACTCCGTCCGGAGACTCCTGAGTCAGCTGTGTCTGTCGTTCCTCCGTCCGAGCAACAACGTCGTTGTAGATTTGCTCTGACCGAGGATCTACAAAAAATCCAGCCTTGTTCTTGTGAGTTTCCTTGTAGAGATCCTGAAGAGATGGGAGGACCCCACCATTTTTTTTGGCCTACAAATATTTGCAGAATATGTAAGTAATATAATTAATTATATATAAATATATCAAGTTTGTAACTAAAAATTTTTAAACATTGAAAACTAAAAGTAATTAAATATTTACCATCTCAAGCCGGATTCCAGCATGACCTTTTTGACCAGTTGTGTGTAGCATCGGCAAGTTTCCATGCTCATCTCTAGTCATACGGGAAGTGGAGCACAAGTTAGACTTTCTTATGGTCTCCGGATCTCTCCAAAACTCGATGAAGGCATTCCAAGTGTCCCCGGTGAGCTCACTCGGCTTCCCGTGCTGATATCCCTTCACGATCCAGGCTTCCTTCCAGTTGGAGACCGTATCAAGCAATCGATCTTTCGCCTTCGCCACGAACTCTGCCTTGACCCTCTCGTTGATCGCCGGGGACCAATTCCATTTTTGCTGTTTTAAAAATTAATTACACAGTTAATAAATATGAAATAGACAATTATTAATTAAGTAATAAATTATAATAGTAGTGAAAAAAAAGATTATAAAAGAAAAAGTAACTTACAGCAAAACATTTGAACCACGTCTTTTTGACGTGTTCTGGGGTCCTTTTCCAGCTCGAATATGGACCGGGGAAGTAGCCTTTCATTGTGTCGGTGACGCTCCGAGCGACACAACCATCAATATTAAACCTGAAAAAAAAAATTAAGAATGTTAAAAAATTAGATTAATTTATAAAAGATTAGAATTTATAAAAAATTAGAATTTAAAACTTACCAGAAAATATTTGGTGGAGAGTCATAGCTTTTTTCTGGATCTAAGACAGGCAAACCTCCTCTTCCAGGCCCAGTGAGGATGTCGATGACGGTGTACTGAGCGTACGGAGCAGTCGGCGGGACCTGTAGATCAGGATGAACCCCACCCTCGTGTGCAGGTGCCTCCTGCTCACCAGGAACATCCTGAGCAGGTACGTGAGGTGGCGCGACTGGGGGAACACCAACGTGAAGTACTGATGGTGCCCTCTGAGAACCCTGAGAGTCGGGGACTGTGGTGGCATCCGAACTCGAACCGGGAGCGGATGAAATCGACGCTAGATTACTACCCGGTTCACCGAATAGTTCTCTGTAATGGGGTGTAAGCTTACTTTTCCTAACCATCTAGAAAAAGAAATTGTATTAGATTCATGAGTAATATAAATTCCATAATCTATCTACAATTCTCTAAACTAACCACCTAAATTAATCCTAATTATTTAAACTAACCACCTAATAATCTATAAAATCCTAAAACCTAAAACAAAAAAAAAAAAAAGGAAATGGAGTTTACCTCGTAATGCAGAGGGAGTGAGGAGAGGAAGTTGAGACGAAATGAAGGGAGTCGGGTGCTCGGTTTATGTAGAGAATTTTGTTTCGTCGTAAAACACTCGTAAATTTACGAGGCAATTGCCAGACCCGTGTTTTTTTCCTCGTAAACCGGACGTTATTTTACGACGAAGTTGCCATTCGCGTCCTATTTCCTCGTAAACAAGTCGTAAAGTAGCGTCCTATTTACGAGGCCCAATTTCTCGACTACTTTACGTGGAAAACATTAACGAGGAAATAACGAGTCCCGTGTTTCTCTTTTTCGAGTACTTTACGAGGAAAAGTATGACTTTTAAAAAAAAAAAATCTTTAAGTCAAATTATTTTGTAAAATATTTTTTTAAGTGATATTTTTTTGTCCAAATGGGGAATTAGCCCCAGAATCTGTTCATAATGATATATAAAAATAAACAGATTATAGGGCTAAATCCACCATTTGGACATAATATAATATCACTTGCAACTCATACTAACTTTTTTTACTATCATAATACTCACTTTTTTTTTGGTGAGTTACATCTGATGAGAGCTGAGTGCACTATATAGGCGAAAGGGTCGTCGTTATTTTCTCGCGAAGCTATTCTCGCAAGTTCCTCGCAAACTTTACGAGGCAATTGCCAGACCCGCGTTTTCGTCTTACGACGATTTTACGAGAAAACAATTTACGAGGATTTAACCAGTCCCGCGTTTCTTCTTACGAGGAGTTTACGAGGAATTGACGTGGAACTGTTTTGAATCCCTAAACCCCAAACCCCAAAGTCGTAAGTCTTTGCTTCTTAACTCCCAACTTCATAATCCCCAAACCCTACAATCAATTTTCTAACCCCTAAACTCCATCTTTAACCCTTAGAGCTAATAAAAGTTGTGAAATTAAAAATTTTCTCTTCATATTTATATTTTGAAAACATAAACATTCAGATACATCATTATTCGAATCATCACTACAATCATCATCGCTTAATTCATGAAACTCGTCCTCTTCAGCTTCGTCTGTTGAATCTTCGGGTAGATCTTCATATTCTCTATTATTTGGATCAATGAGAAGGATATCATCCGTTTGTTGGTCGGGTTGATCGACCTCGTTGATGTGTTCTTCCTGCAAAGGTGGGGCTTCTTCACCTATTATACGTCCACGAGGTGTAACTTTGATAACAGCTAACCAATTTATTCCCGACTCTCTCACCCGAGGATATGGAATGAAGCTAACTTGGTCTGCTTGGGAAGCTAATATGAAAGGCTCGAACTTGTTGTACCTACGTCCAGCATTAACAGCAACAACACCAAATTTGTTAAACCGAACACCTCGGTTGACAACGGGGTCGAACCATTCGCATTTGAAGAGGACGCATTTTAAGTTCAATAACCCTGGAAATTCCACTTCAATAATCTCCTGCAAGATCCCATAGAAATATGTGTCCCCTTTCACACAAACTCCGTAATTCCTTGTCGCCCGCTTCGTCCCATACTCATACGTATGAAATGTATATCCTCGGGTAAAATACATTGGTGATGTGGTGACCTTCGCAGTTGGACCTTGCAGGAGTTCATGAAACCATGGGGGAAAGGATGGATCATCATAATCAACCTACAAATAAAAGTAATGCAATGTCAAAATTTAATAAAGTGTTACCTACGAAAAAAAATAAGCATATTTGTGGTACCTGACTCCTCAACCACTTAATAAAGTGTTGATCTTTCCTTTTGTCGACCTCAACTGCGGATATTCCTGGTAATGCTTCTTCGACTTGAGTAACAAATAGGCTGCGCGCAAAATTATATTTGTCAATCAATATATAGTATAAAAATATATAGTATATAATTTTAAAATTTTATATAGTTTAAAATTATATAGATATTAATTACCTTTCGTAATCTCGAATTAATGGATCCTCACAATTGAGTAGAATATAAGTGTGTGCACTATGGGCGTCTTCTTCGCTAAACCACCAAACATGTTTTGATTTCCCACCCGGTCTTCCAATCTGACAAAAGATGTCTGGAACTTCAACCGCATATGTTGGCGCTACACCACCATCATCATATCTTCTTGGAGCCCTTTTCCGTGTACGTACTTTAGGTGCAAAGTAGTACGATGTGAAGTGTGATGTCTCTTCGGTCAGACTTCCGGCAACTATAGAACCTTCAACTTTTGCTAGGTTTTTGGCTTTTCCTTTTAAATGTTTCATGAACCTCTCATACGGGTACATCCATCCATAATGAACAGGTCCACGAAGCATTGCCTCATACGGGAGGTGGACAACCAGATGCTCCATCACATCAAAGAAGGCTGGTGGAAATATCTTTTCCAAGTTGCACAGTAAGATGGGAACGTTCTCGTGTAGTTGTTGAAGAACTTCCTCCTTTAAAGTGCGTGTGCTTAGATCCCGGAAAAATGCTCCAATGCCTGGTATATTCGCAAAACAATTAATTGTAGACTTCATCATGCATATATAGTTTAGTTGCGCAATAATTACATGAGATAATTAAATGGTAGATTACCTGCAAGTGCTTCATGTACATGCATTGGAAGTAGTTCGGCAAATGCAAATGGAAGTAGTCGTTGCATAAAGACGTGACAATCATGACTCTTCATGCCGGAGAACTTCTGACCTTGTTCAACACACCGAGACAGATTTGAAACATACTCATCGGGAAACTTCACTTCTGATTCAACCCAATTGAACAATACTGACTTTTGTTGTGAGGACAATCTGAATATCGGAACTGGCACACTTCCATTGCTTTGTATATGTAACTCACTTCTTGAGCAAATATCAGGTAAGTCCAACCTTGATTTTCTGCTGTCTTTTGTCTTCCCTTGGACGTTCAATATGGTATTCATGATGTTGCCAAAAAAATTCTTCTCGATATGCATCACATCAAGGTTGTGGCGCAAAAGAAGATCCTTCCAATACGGTTGTGCCAATTATGCTGAACCCCGTAATAATCAGCCATATTTTCGGGAACATGCCAGTTACCCCCTCGATGAACTGTTTCTTGAGCTCCGTAGTAATCGATTTGTTGTTCAATTTCTGCTCCACTTAAATACGGAGGAGGAGTGTCTCTCACAACTCTTTTGTACCTAAACAATGTCTTGTTCCGTCGGTACGGATGCCTAATGGAAAGAAATCGACGGTGACAATCAAACCAACATGTCTTCCTCCCATTCTTCAATTGAAACGCATATGTCCCTCCATTACAATATGGACAAGCTAATCTCCCATGTGTAGTCCATCCAGACAACATCCCAAAAGCAGGAAAGTCGCTTATGGTCCACAAAAGCATTGCTCGCAGCTTGAAATTCGTTTTTGTTGAACAATCATAAGTCATCACCCCTGTTGACCACAAATCTTTCAACTCTTTTATCAAAGGTTGTAGAAACACATCTAGAGACCTTTTCGGATGCTTCGGACCGGGGATTAATATGGTCAAGAATAGAAACTCTCGCTGCATGCACAAATCTGGTGGCAGGTTGTATGGCGTAACAATGACTGGCCATAATGAATATTGTCTCCCAGACATTCCAAATGGACTAAATCCATCTGTGCATAACCCAAGATACACATTCCGACTAATTCTGGCGAACTCAGGATGTACTGAATTAAAATGTCTCCAAGCTTTTGCATCTGATGGATGTTTGATCTCCCCATCTGTAGGCGTATGTTCGGCATGCCATCTCATCGCTCCAGCAGTCCTCTCAGATTGGTACAATCTTTTCAATCTGTCTGTAATTGGTAGGTACCACATCCTTTGGTACGGTACCCTCTTACGACCCCGTCCTTGCGGTTTGAATCGTGGTTTCTTACAGAATCGACATTCTTCTAACTTCTCATCATCTCCCCAGTAGATCATGCAATTGTCAATGCAAACATCTATCATCTCTGAAGGAAGCCCAAGACTGTAAACCAATTTCTGAATCTCATAATAAGATTCAGCTGCCACATTGTCTTCTGGCAAAATCTCTTTAATCAACTCAGCCCATGCATCCATGCAATTTTCAGCTAGATTGAAATCGGTTTTAATATTCATCATCCTAGCTGCTAACGACAATTTAGAGAGACCTTCTCTACAACCATTGTATAATGGTTCATTGGCAGCATCTAGCATTTCATAAAACTTCTTTGCATCTACGTTAGGTTCTTCTGTTTCAGCAGCTATTAATGCATCAGTTACCATATCATGAACTCTATCATGATCCACCATTGGCTCTTCCTGATGGTAACTATTTTCATTATGCAAATGATGTACCGGTTCATCCTGAAAATTGCTATTACTACAACTACCAGCTTCAATATTCCCATAAACTTCTCCGTGTTGAAACCATATATAGTAATTTGGCGTGAAACCTCTATTTAGTAAATGCTTCCATACATTTTCCCGACTGCCTAATTTTGTATTGTTGCATTTTCGGCAAGGACAGAACAACTTACCGCTTTCTAGTGTGAGCGGTGTGGAATCTGCTTGATGGATAAACGTCTCTAACCCGTCCAGAAAATCTTTCGTCACTCTCCCCGTAGCAGCATCTCTGTGGTTATACATACATCTCCGTAACTCGTAAATACCACTTGCCATTTGTTTTTTAAAGGTTTTTTTTTTTTGTGTGTTAGGTTTTTTTTTTGGTGTGTTATGTTTGAAAGACAATGGCCATATATATAGAAAAATTTTGCTTCGAATTTACGACGAAAACAAATTAGTTGTCACTACCAAAAACACGTTTTTTCCAACATAATTCCTGGTCCTCGTAAATAACTCGGTAAATAAATTCCTCGTAAATTGGAAGCAAACTTTACGTGGAAGTTACGTGGAAAGTGGTTTCCACGTAAATTCGAAGCAAATTTACGACGAAACTTTTTTTCCTCGTAAAAGTCACGTGACTTGACGTGACTTTTACGAGGAACCGGTTTTCACGTTATTTTACGACGACATTACGTGGAAAGCCTTTGTAAACGTAATTTCGTCGTTAAGCGGACGTAACTTTACGAGGAAATATTTTCCTCGTTAATTTTCCTCGCTACACGCGTGTTTTCTTGTAGTGTAAAGATATTTGGTAAGATTGTCTCTATTCAGTTGCATAACTCAGGTTACTTACGAATCGAATCCCATAGATGACGCATAAAGATTATATAGACTTTTTTTATCAACCTTTAAACAAAAACACTTACACAATAGCTTAAAACTTACAACATCATATTATCTTACCATCTTCACAAATGGTAGAATAACTTTTATTTTGCCAGAAAATTTAAAAGTTACATTTGACGGTGACAAATTATGAAAGTATATTTTCATCCCAAATTCTTGGATCATATGTTTTTGCCTTTCTAAAACCTGTGGGGCGGTGGAGGAGGTTTAGGTAGGCGATCTATAATTTCTGGGACCTTACACCAAAATTTTGGCCAACATTTACCCGGTGGCAGCGGTTTAGGGCGCCAACTAATACCCAGAAGAACACGCCTTTGGACTGTCGCGATTTGATCTGGGTGGTCTGTCTCTTCTACATCAAAACCACCCAAACGCATTAATTACACTATGTACTACAATGTCATGGTTTTGTAAAGTGGTTATTTTTCTATCAATTCAGATAATCCCAACTTAAAAACCATATTGGATTGTGGTAAAATAACTTATTTTATTTTGTAATATATAGAAATAAACTTCGGTCTGGACCAAACCAAACAATTTACAAATCTATACCGGTTTTATTTTCTTGTTTCATATAATTAAGATAATTTAATTGTTTATGAAGTAAAGTAATCCAGATTATATAAATTGATGTTAAGTTTGTTACTCCATTTTGTTTTACCAACAAAAGCTCGAAATGTTGGATAACCAAAAGCAAAATAAAGGTTAAGCATTTGTAAATAAATCCTTGAGTAAAGTAGCGATGAACAAACAAAAAAAATACTCACTAAGTTTGCGGAACTGCATGCGTTCACCGAGGGCTTTATCCATATGGGGAAACACGAGAAGGAGAAGGAGGAGAAAAGGAAGGATGGAAGAGACAGTAGATGATGTCATCTTAATATTCCCTCTTAAGTTTACTGATGAATGATGATCAGTGTCCTTTGTATGCATTTATATAGAATAGAGAGGTGGAAATAAACTTAGTGGTCAATTATTGGTTTTGTGTTGGAGTTGAAGCCATCGAAGACTTATGGGTCTTCAAGTTTTGGTAGTTTACTACGAAGTGTCCTGGCTCGCCATATTTATTTCCAATGGGCCAACTTGCATTAAACTTGCATTAAACTTGCATTATTTTAACATCACAAAATTTCCAGGAACATTATCATTTCATTGGTCCACCTCTTTAATTTCGAATTTAAAAAATTTAATTTGTTAATTGTTAATTTAAAATTGAAAAATTAATTATCCAAATTTGCACGACTATAAGATATTAAATTTGAAAATTTAAACGTGAAAAATAAACAATTTTTTTGTTTAAAATAAAATATATATTACTTTTTTGTATAACTCGGGATAAATCATAAATCTAAGGAAAGCTAAACTAATCTTTGGAGGAGATGTAACTCACAGATATACTGTTGACAAAAAAAAAAAAATAACTCACAGATATACTTTTTTCCAAATATGCAAATATGAAAAAAATGTCCACATCTGTGTGGGTGTCTAAAGTAATGTGTTTTAATTTTGCCCAGCAAGTGCATCGAACTTGAAGCATATTGACACCCCAATCTCATCTCTTTACCACTCGACCACAAGTCCCCGGACAAAATATACATGAGGGATGGATCCACTGACCCAATAAAAATTGATCGAACACAAAGAACACTACGATAATGCGTATGCATGAGTGATGCACACAGGATGACGTATGGTTCCTTGCGTAATAAAGGCTGGTGAGTAATATGAATTCCCCACTATTCAGAAAAGACCGATTGAATCGAATGCAAAGGAGGGAAATTGGTTTAATTTGGTTTAACCCATTTGCTTTGGTTTACTCCGATTTAGTTTGGTTAATCTATAATTAGGTAAATATATATAAAAGAAAATAAATTTATGGGAAAGAACATGTAAATCTTTGGAAAAAATAAACAAATATTTAAAACCCCAATAAATCTGTGGAAATAAATTAAATCTATGGCTAAAAAAAAAATCTATCACAAATTTATTAGATCTGTCGAAATTAACTAAATATTTGGCAAAAATGAAACAGAATTATGTGCCATGCTTATTAAGACTGTAAAAATTAACCAAATATTTAGCTAAAGGAAAAAAATCTGAGAAAAAATTACTAAGTCTGTCGAAATTAACCAAATCTTTGGAAAGGAAAAAAATCAGTGGCAAACTTATCTTGTCGAAATTAACTAAATCTGTGTCTAAAAAAAAATACATCTGTGAAAAATTTACTAACTATGTCGAAATTAACTAAATATATGGCCTAAAAAATAAATCTTTGTGAAACCTACTAATTCTATTGAAATTAACTAAATATGTGGCCAAAGAGAAAAAAACTATGAAACAAATATGTGAAAAACTAATAAGTCTTTCCAAATTATGTAAATATGTGTCTTCGAAGAAATAAATATATCTAAAAATAAGTCTATTACTTCATAATATTAAATCGCAAAGTCGCAATTGAGAAACTCCAGAGATCTAGAGAAAAAATTTGTTATTATATGTTCGTACGAACTCAAAGCCAACATCGATATGAGCTTGTGAAATAACACACATCTCATAGCTATAGAAAAAACATGGTTCATTAAACACTCAATAGTAAGCATTCTTCTCTATTTTTTTCTTGTGTGTTCGTATAAATAATATACTTTTAGAATTTTATCTTTTTGTATAGAAACTAATAATTCCAATTTCCCAATTATATTTTCCTCTGGAAGATCACATTTAATATAAAACTTTCATCCAATTCTCAGCTCTAAAGAAGTTCTTTAACGAACAAGTAAAAAAGCAACAAAGATTAAAAAAACGAATTACTGTAATTTATAACGAAGTCTCATAAAACAAAGTTTATATTAAACTGATTGAAAAAGTACTAAATCATTGCAGACCTAAACCCGGCTAGAATTCCTATGTCTTTATATATAGATACCGATCCCGGAATCCGACCGTATAATTTATATCTATTACGTTGGGTCTAGCCGTAGATACCAATCCTATAATCCGGTCAGAATTCATGTTTTAATATGTGGGTCAAGTCGTGGTTTCTGATCTCGAAATCCTGCCACAATTATTATGTCTTAAAAATTGGATCAAGCCATGAGTATCGAGCGCGGACTTCTGCTGGAATTCATATGTCTTAATAAATGTGTCAAGGTGTGGTTAGGGATCCCAGAATCCAGCCGGAATTTCTATGTCTTAATAAATCGGTGAAGCCGTGGGTACCAATCCCGAATTCCAGCCGGAATTTCTATGTCTTAATAAATGTGTCAAGTTGTGGGTACGGATCCCGGAATCAGGCCATAATTCCTATGTCTTAATAAATGCGTCAAGCTGTGGATACCGATCCTAAACCCGACCAGAATTTCTATGTCTTTATATACAGATCAAGCCATGTGTACCGATCCCGGAATCCGGCCATTTAATTTGTCTTATTATATAAGTTGGGTCAATCTGTGGGTACCAATCTCACAATCCGGTCAGAATTCCTGTTTTAATATGTGGGTCAAGCTGTGGGTTCTGATCTCGGAATCCTGCCACAATTCTTATGTCTTAATATTTGGATCAAGTCGTTGGTACTTATATCGGAATCTGGCCGAAATTCCTATGTCTTAATAATTGGTCAAGCTGTGGGTACCGATCCCAAACTCCGGCCTGAATTAATATGTCTTAATAAATGGTCAAGTCGTGGGTACTTATCCTAAACCTGACCAGAATTCTTATCGCTTTATATATAGATCAAGCCGTGGGTACCGATCCTAGAATCCAGACGTTATAATTTATGTCTTGTTATATGGGTTGGACCAATTAGTGGGTACCAATCCTACAATCCGGTCAGAATTCCTGATTTAATATGTGAGTCAAGTTGTGGGTTCTGATCTCGGAATCCTGCCACAATTCTTATGCCTTAATATTTGGATTAAGTCGTGGGTACCGATTACAGATTGTGGCCGGAATCCATATGTCTTAATAAATGTCCAAGCCGGGGATAAGGATCCACGAATCCGACCGAAATTCTTATCTTAATAAATGGGTCAAGCTGTGGATACTGATCCCATACTTTGGCCTGAATTACTATGTCTTAATTAAAGGGTCAAGTTGTGGGTACTGTGATATTATGTATTTTTAACATATTTTGATTTGTTTTTAGTATTCGGTTTGAGTTTTGATTTGCATCTTTCGTTAGTTTTTCGAGTCTTTTCTATTGTTTCGAGTCTTTTTACAGATTTTATGGAGTTCCGATGGAGTTTGGCGCTTACAGACATGTTCGAGTCGAGTTAATGTGGAAAAACATGAGAAAAGGACCAACTAAAGAGAACGACCGTTCTTGGAGTAGAACAACCGTTCTTGCTCCCACCTACCCTGCCGACAAGATTGAAGAACGACCGTTCTCTCCAGGAATGGTCGTTCCCCGTCTCACCTACACCCACCTACTCTACCGACAAAAGAGCAAGAGAACGACCGTTCTCTCCAGAGAACGACCGTTCCCCGACTCACCAACACCCACCTACTTCGATCGACCACTCAGAACGACCGTTCTCCTACAGAACGGTCGTTCCTCATCTCACCTACTCCCCTACACCTTGGCCTATATATTGGACTCACACTTGATGCTTCAAAACACACCATCTTCTTCTCTCAGTCTTCTCTAGCTTCTAAACATTGTTTCTCTTCTCTTTTAAGCTTTAAACATTTATGCTTTGATCAAGTTTTATTTAGTTTATTTTCAGTTCTTATTATCTATCTTTATGCTTTGATCAAGTTCTATTAAGTTTACTTTCAGCTCTTATTATCTATCTTTATGCTTTAATAAAGTTTTATTAAGTTTACTTTCAGCTCTTATTATCTATCTTTATGCTTTAATCAAGTTTTATTAAGTTTACTTTCAGCTCTTATTATCTATCTTTATGCTTTGATCAAGTTCTTATTTAGTTATTTTCAGTTTTGTTATCTATTCAAGCTTTTATGATGAACTCTATAATCTCTTTGTTTTCTTCTTCTTTAATTATGTCTGAGTAGATCTCTCAGTTAGGTTAAGGTTTTTCAAAGGAATTCATGAGCTTTAGGGTTAAACACAAATAGGCTATTCAAATCGATGTCTTCACCCTTGTTGTTCTTAATGCTTGGATCGAATTGATCACTTGATTTTATGATATTGGGTTTAACTTAGACAGCGAGAGTTGCTAGGTTGCTAGAAGAAATTTGGGTGAGCAATTTATTCATTACCTGCGAGAGTAGATGTATTGGAGAATTGTGAACAAATCAAACCTATCCTTAATGCTTGTCTGCCATTTCTAGAACCAACGAGAGTTAGGATTTTAGGTTGTTAGATAAAGTTATTGATGCCACGAGAGTGGATTGATATTATCTTTATGTTTGAGTTCTAGACTTGTGCTTAAATCATTGCCTGAATAGTTGTTTGATCCTTTGCTCTGAATCTCCTGCGAAATTCCTTGACCTAACGCTTGTTTAATATTATTTTTACAACCGATTTCACTTTTATTACTTGCTATTTACGAAACCAAACCATAATTGAATTGTCTTAGCTTTTAATTTAGCTCATTAGATCAAAGTGTGAACATGGTTTTCGTGGGATCGACCCCTAAGTACTACTTCGTATGCTGTGCACTTGCAGTAGGAAATAGGGTTTAAAACTCGTGTATCAAGTTTTTGGCGCCGTTGCCGGGGACCAAATTTTCACCTTTGGTTTACGGCTGAATTATTAGACTAAGAACTTTACTGAACTCGTTTTCTTTTCTTATTTGTTTTTGTGTTTCAGGTGCATGTCCACAAGGAACATAAGAAGCAAAAACAACGAGGACCTTCTTTGCTTGACAAACGACGAGCTAGCAAGGAGAGAACGAAAAATCAGAAGATGCAACACACCCGTTCAAGAAGCAGAAACGACTGACACCGCCAACTCAGAGATGGGCGGACAAGCAGACATCGCAGCTCAGCTGCAACAACTTCAGACAGCCATGGAGCAGCTTCGTTTGCAACAGGAGAGGCAACTCGTTGCACAACCTGCTTTCGGGGACAAAGATGCGGCTCACGCATACTACCAGGATCGATCTGCGATCATTACCCCGACCATCCAGAGGCAAGATTACGAGATCAAGCCTCAAATGATCGCCCTCGTGAAGCAACACCTGTTCCACGGTCTGCCTGCTGAGATTCCGATGGATCACATCGAGAACTTCGAAGAGATCTGTAGCACAACCGGCTCCAATGGTGTGCCTCCAGATTTCTTGAAGTGCAAGCTTTTCCCCTTCTCTCTTACGGGAAAAGCATCACGGTGGTTAAAATCTTTACCACCAGGCTCTCTACCGACTTGGGCTGATGCGCGAGCAGCCTTCTTGGATAAGTTCTACACGAAATCCAAGACCGCAGCCTTGAGGAACAAGATCTCCTCATTCGAGCAACAGTCCGGCGAATCCTTCAATGAAACATGGGAGCGGTTTAAGGAGTACAAGCGCGAGTGCCCTCACCATGGGTTTAGTGATGAGCAGCTGCTCATCACCTTCTATGATGGAGTAGATTGGGACTACAGAAACTCCCTGAATGCAGCTAGTAACGGTGACTTCTACACTAAGTCAAAGGAACGAGTTCTGGAGCTGATCGAGAACCTAGCCGCAAGTTCCAGCAACAAAAGCCCGGAGTACGACAGGAAGAAGGTCAACAGTGTGGACTCCAAGAAGATTGATGAGCTCGCGGCCTTGGTTAACCTTTTGCTAAAAAAGAACCAGAAGTCAGTCCACTTTGTGGACGAGAATGGGGAAGCACCTCTCGCTCAAGTCTACGAGGAAGAAACCGGGAATGATCAGATGGAGGTGAATTACGTGACGGGACAAGGCTTCAGACAGAACTGCAGTTTCAACAACCAAGGCTTCAACACTCATCCGAACCTGTCCTATAGGAGCACCAATGTGGAGAATCCGCAGGATCAGGTATATCCTAAGCAAGGAAATCAGCCACAGATGGGTTTTCAGAAGAACTACTCCAACAACTACCAGAACCGGCCATTCGTTCCTAATCAGAACCGTTTCCAAGGAGGGAATCAGCCAAGGCAGCCTTTCACAAACTCACAACCCCAGCCTTTCACAAATCCGCAGCCTTCATCTTCAGTAACCGGCTCCCAAGACGAGCTGAAGAACATGATGCAGCAGTTGATGGCTAGTCAACAAAAGGTGGCAGCAGAGATCAACTCCAAAGTTGACACTATGTATGTTGATCTTAATGGGAAGTATGAGGCTGTATGGACCCACATGAAGCAACTGGATGTTCAGATTTCACAAACTGACGAGTCTATAAAAAGATCACCAGGGACTCTGCCTGGAAAATATGAAGCACCTAGGAAGGAGTTTGTCAACGCCATCGAGCTAAGGAGCGGGAAAACATTGAATTCGGCAACAACTTCCGGATCGGCAAAAGGAAAAGAAGCGATTTCTGAGCACGTGCTCCCATCCAGCGAGCACCTGCTCTAAGGAAATCAAAGCGTTTATGAAAAAGGTAAATCGAGCAACCGCGCAACACACGCTGGAACATCGGCCTCACCTCTCGAGATTCTTGAAGAATATTCGCCAACCGAGCACCCTGGTCCGTCAACCGAGCACATGCTCAGCCGAGAAACTCCAACAACTTCGGCCAGCAATCCGGAAGCAAGGGTGTACAAACCCAAGGTCCCATACCCTGTACCACCCAAGAAGTCTCGCAAGGACTTAGAGGATGCTAAATGCAGAGAGATGCTCAGAGACCTAACAGTGAAGCTGCCTCTCACGGATGCCGTTCAGATGATACCTGCTCTCAAACGGTATATGAAAACCCTAGTCTCCGGAAAAGTAGCTGAGGAGGAAAACATGATGGTAGTCTCCAAAGAGTGCAGTGTTGTTCTGCAGAACAAGGTCCTTAAGAAAAGAGGCGATCCTGGCAGATTCGTTTTATCAGTCAAGATCGGCCCCATGACATTCGCATGTTCCAGTGTCAACCTTATGCCATACTCTGTGGCAAAGCGGTTAGGGTTCACAAAGTTCAAACCCACGCACATCTCATTGGTCTTCGTAGACAGATCAACAAAGCTTCCGGTGGGTATGTTAGAGGATCTTCATGTGCGAATTGGAGACACACTCATCCCAGCTGATTTCGTGGTTCTAGAGCTTGAAGAAGAACCGAAAGACCCTCTGATTCTCGGCCGACCATTCTTATGCACAGCTGGTGCAATAATTGATGTACAGAATGGAGTGATTGACCTTCAGCTAGGCGACATGGTAATGTCATTCGAGATGGATAAATTGTTGAAGAAACCGATGATGGATGGACAGACCTTCACTATGGAAGGCGTGGATGATGTATATGATGAGGCAGCTGAAGAGCTTCTGTGCCCGGATCCTCTTGAAACCGCTCTAACTCTAGCTGAAAGAGAGCATGGTTTCCTGAGCGAGGATGCCGACAGCCTTGCCAAGATGCTAGATTCCAGCCGAAGAATGGAGAAGATGGTGGCGTACACGAGCCTAGAAGATGAGGAGAACTCGGCAGAAACAGACGGAGCACCCGCTCCAATCCCACGATAGACAGCCCTTGGAGCGAATTGAAAGCACCCAAACTGGAGCTCAAAACTCTTCCAGCCGGGCTCAGGTACGCATTCCTTGGAACGAACTCTACTTACCCGGTAATTGTGAATGCTGATTTGAATAATGTGGAAGTAGCTTTACTTTTATGCGAGCTTAGGAAGTATAGAAAGGCTATAGGGTATTCGCTTGATGATATCACTGGCATCTCCCCTGATCTTTGCATGCATATGATACATCTAGAAAATGAATCGATGAGTTCTATAGAACATCAGAGGAGGTTAAATCCGAATCTGAAAGATGTTGTTAAGAAGGAGATAATGAAACTTCTGGAAGCCGGTGTAATTTATGCTATTTCTGATAGTACTTGGGTTAGTCCAGTTCATGTAGTTCCTAAGAAAGGTGGAATCACTGTAATAAAGAATGATATGAATGAACTGATACCAACTAGGACCATAACCGGCCATATAATGTGCATAGATTATCGTAAACTGAATGCTGCAACTCGCAAGGATCACTTCCCTTTGCCCTTTATTGATCAGATGCTTGAAAGACTTGCTAACCATCCATACTACTGTTTTTTAGATGGTTATTCAGGTTTCTTTCAGATCCCCATTCATCCGGACGACCAGGAGAAGACAACATTCACATGTCCTTATGGCACATTCGCTTACCGGCGCATGCCATTCGGATTGTGCAATGCTCCGACAACTTTCCAGCGATGCATGATGTCCATTTTTACCGACTTGATCGAAGACATAATGGAGGTGTTCATGGATGACTTCTCGGTGTATGGAGACTCTTTCTCTCACTGTTTGTCTAATCTATGCAAGGTACTTCAGCGATGTGAGGAAAAGCACCTTGTTCTAAATTGGGAGAAGTGTCTCTTCATGGTCAGGAATGGGATTGTACTTGGGCATCGCATATCAGAAGATGGCATCGAAGTGGATAAAGCTAAGATCGAGGTTATGATGAACCTACAACCACCTACTTCTGTCAAGGGGATCCGCAGTTTTCTGGGGCATGCAGGCTTCTATCGCAGGTTCATCAAGGATTTTTCAAAGATAGTTAGACCCCTCACGAGGCTGTTGTGCAAGGAGGTGAAGTTCGAATTTGATAGCGACTGTCTTGAGGCTTTTCATACGATCAAAGGAGCATTGGTCAGCGCACCCATTGTGCAGCCGCCAGATTGGAGCCTACCTTTCGAGGTTATGAAAGATGCTAGCGACTATGCTGTTGGTGCAGTTCTCGGCCAGAGGAAAGACAAGAACCTCCACGTTATCTACTACGCCAGTCGCACATTGGATGATGTTCAGTGCAAGTATGCTACGACAGAAAAGGAGCTTCTGGCCATCGTCGCCTTTGAGAAGTTTCGGTCCTATCTCGTTGGATCAAAGGTTATAGTTCATACTGATCATGCAGCACTTAAGTATCTGCTGACCAAGAAAGACGCTAAGCCACGGCTACTTAGGTGGATTCTTCTACTTCAAGAATTCGACCTGGAGATCAAAGACAAGAAGGGAATAGATAATGGAGCTGCCGACCATTTATCTAGGATGCGGATTGATGAAGAACTCCCACTCAATGACAGCCTCCCTGAAGAACAGGTTTACTCGATTAGAGCATTCCAAATCGAGGAAGCATGTGCTCCCACCCAGCGAGCACCTGCTCAGTCCGAATTCTGCAACCAAACTGAAAGCAGCCAACATCCTCAGATTCCTTGGTTTGGTGAGATTGCGAATTACCTAGCTGCTGATCTAGAACCTCACGGTTTTGTGGGCAACAAAAGGAAGAAATTCCTAAAGGATATTCGCCATTACTTCTGGGATGAGCCGTACCTGTACAAGCATTGCCCAGATGGAGTATTCAGACGTTGCGTGGCTGAGGAGGAGATACCAGAGATTCTGTTTCACTGTCATGGCTCTTCCTATGCCGGACACTTCACTACTTTCAAGACAGTCTCCAAGGTTCTGCAAGCTGGGTACTGTTGGCCAACAATGTTTAAAGATGCTCAGCGCTTTATCTCTAGAAGCGATTCATGCCAGCGACAGGGCAACATCAGCAAGCGCAATGAGATGCCACAGAACTTCCCGGGAAGTCTTTGACGTATGGGGCATTGATTTTATGGGACCATTCCCATCTTCTTTCGGGAATGAGTACATACTCGTGGCTGTTGACTATGTGTCTAAATGGGTTGAGGCATTGGCGAGTCCCACGAACGATGCAAGGGTGGTGATCAAGATGTTCAAATCTATCATTTTCCCTAGGTTTGGTGTTCCGCGAGTTGTCATCAGCGATGGAGGCTCTCACTTCATCAACAAGATCTTCGAGAATCTATTGCGCAAGAATGGTGTAAAGCACAAGGTCGCAACGCCTTACCATCCGCAAACGAGTGGGCAAGTTGAGATATCTAACCGCGAAATCAAGAGCATACTTCAGAAGACTGTGAGCACAACTCGGAAGGACTGGGCTTCCAAGCTAGACGACGCTCTATGGGCTTACAGGACCGCCTACAAAACGCCTCTCGGGACCACTCCTTTCCACCTTGTTTACGGCAAAGCCTATCACCTCCCCGTTGAGCTCGAATTCAAAGCCGCATGGGCTGTCAAGCTGCTCAACTATGACATTAAGCCGGCTTCCGAACGACGCATGATGCAGCTACACGAGCTTCAGGAGATTAGGCATCTCGCCTATGAGAACTCCAAAATCTACAAGGAACGAACCAAAGCATACCACGACAAGCGCATCCTGGCTCGTAACTTCGCCCCCAACGACCAGGTTCTACACTTCAACTCTCGACTGAAGCTGTTTCCCGGGAAGTTGCGATCGAGATGGTCTGGGCCCTTCACCATAAAGGAAGTGCGACCATATGGAGCTGTCGTCTTGTTCAACACCAAAGGAGAAGAGTTCGTGGTCAATGGACAGCGATTGAAACCATATCTTGCCGACACACAACTCAGAGACGGGGAAGAAACTCCCTTGACCGAGCCTCCTCAAGCATAATCAACTCTCCACGTCAAGCTTAGCGACGTAAAACAAGCGCTTTCGTGGGAGGCAACCCACCATGTAACATGTAAATATCGTGAAGTTTTTCGTTCTTGTTTTGTTTATGTTTCTTGTTTTGTTTGAGATTTTTTGTAGGGCTTTATTAAGTATTTGAGAAACCGCTCTTCTGGGAGTGAAGAGATCGGTCGTTCCTGACAAGAACGGTCGTGCTACGAGGAAGAACGATCGTTCCCATCGAAGAAAGGTCATTCTGTAGCCATCGGAGCTTGTGGTTATTTCTATCACCCTTGTTATATCCATTTTCATTTTAGAACACTTTTATTCTATTTATGAGTTTGCAGGTTTCTCTTTCAGATTTGTTTTAACCGGGACGGTTAAAAACAAGTCTGGGGGGAGGGATTCATTTGTGTACTAACGGTGTGTTTTATGGATGTTTATTTCTTATGTTTTATTTTGGTGTGTTAGATTTTCAAAAAAAAAAAAATATATATTTATCGAGTCAAAACACAGTGTGAATTTGTTAACTTTTTGGAATTGCAACATGTTCGATGTCATTGCCTTACGACTGCTTAGCATTGTTTGAGGATAGTTTGGAAACGCAGAAAAATCCATAACTTGATCATTTAGTGAATTTCTCAAATCATCTGAACTTAATCGAATTATTGGAACTTAATATGGACTTAATTTATCTCACTTAGGGGGTTGATAATCATGTACTGGATTTTACATTTGGAGTTTGCTTTGCATCATTTTCTGCCAATCTTTGCTAACTCCAAATGGCTAGACTTATCCTTAGTCTAGTACCACACCCTTACCATTTCAATGTTGAAAACCACTTATTTTCGTTTACTGTCATTGCATTCATGTGCAAAAACTATGGAGTATACGGACCGACACAACTTTTCTTTAGGACTGTGTCTAGATAGGTGGTCTCTTTCTGATTAAACTCATGGGATGTGTCTAGAAATGTGATCTCTTTTTGAATATATTCATCGAAAATTTTCGTTTCAAAAGAGGATGAACTTTTAATGGGTAGATAATTGTATTCACATTCAAGAAATAAGCTTACCTCGTTGAAATTTTTTTGATGCAGATCTTAGAGACTAACCGGTTCCATTCTCCGATATAAAAAATAAAATTAAAAAAAAGGAATAAAAATAGCATTATTTGCATTACAGAAAAGAAAACAGAAGGAACCGGGAAAGTCAAGGTAATATCGTTAAATTTCATAAAACGTTAAAAGAAATCATGTTCTTGTTTGTGACTCAGTCAAATAAGGGTAGAATGATTAGAGTTAAGGAGAGTTGTGTACCTCCTAATTGGTCAGTGTCTCACTATGATTTTTCATAATGATTTGCATCCGTTTGTACTACTAAAAGAAACCGAAACACTTGAGCCACCAAATACCAACCTTGATACCTAGACCATAACGTGTTAGATATTCCATTTGTGAGGGTACACGCATTTGATAATGAATGTTAAATATTAATTTCTGCTTGATCATGAGACTTCACTTATTTACTACGGTTATGGAGAAGTACAATGAAGTACGGTTTGATCTGAACTTTGCGAATGCGGTTTACGGGCAATTGATTTAGAGTATGGTCCTATAAGTTTTACGAGTTTCACACGTTTTTCAAACCTCTCCTCTTTGTAAGATCTCTAGTTTTGCTTTGGGACAAGCAAAGGTCTTAGTTGGGGGGAGTTGATATTATGTATTTTTAACATATTTTGATTTGTTTTTAGTATTCGGTTTGAGTTTTCATTTGCATTTTTCGTTAGTTTTTCGAGTCTTTTCTATTGTTTCGAATCTTTTTACAGATTTTATGGAGTTCCGATGGAGTTTGGCGCTTACGGACATGTTCGAGTCGAGTTAATGTGGAAAAACACGAGAAAAGGACCAACTAAAGAGAACGACCGTTCTTGGAGTAGAACGACCGTTCTTGCTCCCACCTACCCTGCCGACAAGATTGAAGAACGACCGTTCTCTCCAGGAATGGTCGTTCCCCGTCTCACCTACACCCACCTACTCTACCGACAAAAGAGCAAGAGAACGACCGTTCTCTCCAGAGAACGACCGTTCCCCGACTCACCAACACCCACCTACTTCGATCGACCACTCAGAACGACCGTTCTCCTACAGAACGGTCGTTCCTCGTCTCACCTACTCCCCTACACCTTGGCCTATATATTGGACTCACACTTGATGCTTCAAAACACACCATCTTCTTCTCTCAGTCTTCTCTAGCTTCTAAACATTGTTTCTCTTCTCTTTTAAGCTTTAAACATTTATGCTTTGATCAAGTTTTATTTAGTTTATTTTCAGTTCTTATTATCTATCTTTATGCTTTGATCAAGTTCTATTAAGTTTACTTTCAGCTCTTATTATCTATCTTTATGCTTTAATAAAGTTTTATTAAGTTTACTTTCAGCTCTTATTATCTATCTTTATGCTTTAATCAAGTTTTATTAAGTTTACTTTCAGCTCTTATTATCTATCTTTATGCTTTGATCAAGTTCTTATTTAGTTATTTTCAGTTTTTGTTATCTATTCAAGCTTTTATGATGAACTCTATAATCTCTTTGTTTTCTTCTTCTTTAATTATGTCTGAGTAGATCTCTCAGTTAGGTTAAGGTTTTTCAAAGGAATTCATGAGCTTTAGGGTTAAACACAAATAGGCTATTCAAATCGATGTCTTCACCCTTGTTGTTCTTAATGCTTGGATCGAATTGATCACTTGATTTTATGATATTGGGTTTAACTTAGACAGCGAGAGTTGCTAGGTTGCTAGAAGAAACTTGGGTGAGCAATTTATTCATTACCTGCGAGAGTAGATGTATTGGAGAATTGTGAACAAATCAAACATATCCTTAATGCTTGTCTGCGATTTCTAGAACCAACGAGAGTTAGGATTTTAGGTTGTTAGATAAAGTTATTGATGCCACGAGAGTAGATTGACATTATCTTTATGTTTGAGTTCTAGACTTGTGCTTAAATCATTGCCTGAATATTTGTTTGATCATTTGCTCTGAATCTCCTGTGAAATTCTTTGACCTAACGCTTGTTTAATATTATTTTTACAATTGATTTCACTTTTATTACTTGATATTTACGAAACCAAACCATAATTGAATTGTCTTAGCTTTTAATTTAGTTCATTAGATCAACATGGTCTTTGTGGCCGTGGATACCGATCCTGGAATCCGGATACATAATTTATGTCTTATTATATGGATTGGATCAATCCGTGGATACCAATCCTGCATTATATTTCACATGCGTATATCTATATTAGAAGATTCTGACAAAATTAACTCCCTATTGATAGATGTATTTTAGTTGTCACCTTGGGGGATGAACACGCTTTACTAATTTATTCAGTTATCAATTTGAGTATTGTGGGTCTTCCAAGAACTTCAACTTTCCATTATTGCACGTTCTTCCGAAACGAAAACAATTATTTACGTTATAAACAAAGCATAATCATTTATTATATTCATGGATTTTGGATAAAGAATACTCTAGTTCATCTGCTTCTTCACTTAATCACTTTGAGCAACAATAGCATCAACGATGAACGTTGACTTTCAAAACTGCTTCACCTTTATCCCATTGTGCCTCTTCTCAATCCTCTTGTACTCTTTCTTCTTCAAGAAACCAAAGGTTGGCTGTAATCTGCCTCCGAGTCCTCCGTCTCTGCCGATCATTGGCCATCTTCACCTTATATTCTCCCTTCTAATCCACAAACCTTTGCAGCAGTCTCTTCCAAGTATGGACCTCTTATTCATCTCCGCCTCTTCAGTTTCCCCATAGTGGTCGCTTCCTCGGCCTCAATGGCCTACGAGATCCACAGGACGCACGACAGGATCGTCTCATCTCGTGGCCTCCATCAGATCGAGGACATCCTTATCTTTGGACCTTCAAGTTTCATCAACGCCCCCTGTGGAGATTATTGGAAACTCATCAAGAAACTCATTGTCAAGAACCTGCTCGGACCACAAGCATTGGAGATGTCACGGGCTGTTCGTACACACGAGCTAGAGCGGTTTTACACAAACCTGGTCCATAAGGCGATGAAAAACGAGAGTGTTGAGATCGTTGTGGAAGCAATGAAGTTCAGTAACGACAGCATTTACAGGATGCTCATGGGGAAGAGTTGTTCAGAGGACAATGGTGAGACAGAGAGAGTGAGAGGGATTGTAATGGAGTTTGTTCCCTTGACGAAGAAGTTTCTTCTGGCAAACATGTTGCTAAGGGTTCCTCTGTTTAAGAAGGATATAATGTGTGCTTCTCACAAATTCGATGAGCTGCTAGATAGGATTCTTGAGGAACACGAAGAGAATCCGGATGAAAACAACATTACAGAGATCGTGAGCATGTCTATGAAAGCTTGTCGAGAGGAACATGCGGAGTATAAGATCAACATGAGTCATATAAAGTCTCTTTTTGTGGTGCTTGTTGTTCACGTTAGGTCTAAATATATTGGAAATCAGAACTGCAATGACTGATTGAGAAAACATTTGTGAACTGTAGGAGCTTTTCCTCGCAGGAACAGAAACCTCAGCGCAAGCAATACAGTGGACAATGGCAGAAATCATTAAGAACCCTAACGTTATTGAGAGATTGAGAGAAGAAATTGATTTGGTAGTTGGGTTAACAAGGTTGATTCAAGAAACTGATATTTACCGAACCTTCCTTATTTACAAGCTGTGGTCAAGGAAGGGTTAAGATTGCACCCACCATCGCCTCTCTCGGTAAGGACATTCCAAGAAAAGTGTGAGATCAAAGGGTTCTACATACCAGAGAAGACAACACTTGTTATTAATGCTTATGCTGTGATGAGAGATCCTGATTCATGGGAAGATCCTGAGGAATTTAAGCCAGAGAGGTTTCTTGCTTCCTCAAGATCAGGGAAAGAAGAAGAAATAAGGGTGCAATCACTTAAGTACATGCCTTTTGGTAGTGGAAGGAGAGGCTATCCTGGAGCAAATTTAGCTTTTATCTTAGTAGGAAGTGCAATTGGAACTATGGTTCAGGGCTTTGACTGGAGAATCAAAGGAGCTGAGGTCAAAATGGATGAAGCTATCAGAGGAATGAACCTAACCATGGCTCATCCCCTTCAGTGCACTCCGGTTGCTAGGAATCTGCAGATTCCCGGTTTCAGACAAGCTACTTAGTTATTCGTTTTGTGGCATTCTTTTTGTTTTTTTTGGGTGAATTTGTGGCATTCTTTTTGTTTATGACAAGTAGGATAGTGCTTAGTAGAATATTATTGGATATGGTTATTGAGTTCCAATATAAATGTTATGAAATCAAAAGGCCAAAACGAAAAAAAAACTCTGAAAAATTCTAAGCAATCCAGTTTCACGAACGGGTTAAGCATATATAAGTCTCATTATGTGAGTTCGATTAACAAAAGCATTAGGATATCAACAGTTTAATTACTACTTAGCAAGTAGGAAATCTAGGATTTCTTTTCTTTTTCCAGTTTTGTATTCTTTTTTTTTTTTTAACTCCATCTAATCTTATAAGGCATTTAATTAACCATAGTGACTAAAAAAATCTTCCATTTAGGAATTTATGCTTTTTAAACCCATTATCAATTGATTTTATTTGTTTTTTTAATTAATTTCTCTTATCTTGATTTAATAATTTAATGTAATATACTAATATGACTTCGGTAAATTAATTTTCTGGTTAAGGTTTGCTCATGTCCACTTCTAATCACAACTCTAACCAATCCTCTAATGTTTTATATATACTTGTATTTGTGAATGTAATAAAAGCATTTGTGAATGTCGCCTTTTTTCGGAAACCCTTATGGGCTTAAGACCCTCTGTTTCTTGTAGTGTCTTCGATTACAGTGAAACCTGAGTTTTAGACGGGATTTCCTTTCCCTTTAGTGAGTTTTTAGAGAAAAAAGAGAGAGAAACTTTGGGTTACAGCGGCTTTTAAACCTAATCTTCTTCCTTTTTAGGGTTTGTTCTTTCTTCTCGACGGCTGTGCTTAGCCTCTAATCCCTCTTCTTAGATCTTAAGAGCAGTGGTTATCAAAAAGCAATTATGTCAGCGGCAATGGATAGAGCATTGATGGCTCTCTCTCTAGATGAGGAAGAAGAGCCTTTAATTCTCCCCAACCTACCAAGCTTTAGTGCTACGGTGAGCAACTCCATAAGCCTAATCGGTCGAATGCTTAATCCAGAGTGTCAAAATATGGCCCACCTTCTCCTACAACTCCCAAGGAAGTGGGGCAAAGAAGGACGCGTCAGAAGAGTTGCTCTGACTGCAGAAAAGTTCCAATTCATCTTCAACTACGAACACGACCTAGTTGAAGTTCTTCAAAAGGGTGTTCAGACTTCAAACGAGTGGCCGGTGGTTATGGAAAGATGGGTGGAAGCTCCGCCGGAAGACTTTCTTCAATACATCTCAGTCTGGGTACAGATTAGCAGAATCCCGGTTAATTACTACACGGCTGAAACCATATCAGCGGTGGCGGATAAACTGGGTTTTGTGGAAGAGATCACCTTTGATGCAACAAAATCTCAACTTCAACCCTTCGCCAGAGTAAAGGTTCGACTCAATGTTGCAAAACCAATGATAATGGCAAAAAAGGTAACCTTCCCAGGGGGAGAAACTGAAACCATCCATTTCAACTATGAAAGAATCCAAAAACGTTGTTTCTCCTGTCAACGAATCAATCACGTTAAGGATAATTGCCCCATGTTGGTTAAACAAAGACAAGGTGAAGCTGACGCAAGGAGATTTCTGCTAGCGAAGAACAAGGCGAAAATTCCTGAAGTGCTACAAAAAGGAGACCCTCTCTTCGGGGTTCTTGATGAAGAACAGGTCAGAATTGATGCCTTGACTGGAAGGCCGAAGATAGCTAAAGAAGTTCTGGATGAGATGAGAAATTATTTGCTAGCTTCGTCCAACGAGGATAGGAGCATTAGAGAAGAGCGGGTTCGGAAGTCAGTTAAAGAAGCAGAAGTGGATCCAATAGTGCAGAGAGTGGCCCTCAGATTGGAACCCTTGCCTTTAATCACAAAAGTGCTGAACAAAGGAAAAGGGCCAGTCTTCGATTATGGATCAAAATCAGTCGGTCAAGATGAGCAAAAGAGCAATACACAGGGAATACCACCAACTTCTAAAGCATTATCCTCAGGCAAGATAGTGAAGTGGGATCCAGTGGACCTGAATGCACCGATTATGAGTGAAGATGATATTGCCTACGGTAATTCGAAGCCTACTCTTACAAGTCCAACGGGTTTTAGTGTCGGCTTTTCGGAGCCCTCCTATTCCGGGACTTCTAAGAGGAAACCTTCACAAAGGAAAAGGCCTAACAAATCAAAGCGGAAACCGGTGATCAGAGAACCAAGGAGGTTTCAAGAGAGCCTTCTAACGGAAAAGCAACAAGGCAAACAAGCTATGGGGAACAGGAAAAGAAAAGTCATGGCACAAGATGAGGAAATGGTGATCGATGGAACTCAAGCTAAATACCCTAAGGTGGTCCCAAATGAGGGACTGCCCAATGCTTAATGAGCATACTCAGCTGGAATTGTCAAGCCATTGGCCGGGTCGATGGTTTGACAATTCAACGGCTGGAGGAGCTGCGTAAAAAGCACTTCCCCGAGCTGATGTTTCTGATGGAGACTTGTAAGAGTAGAGATGAAATAGTTGACTTAAAGGTTTGGTTAGGTTATGATGAGGTTCACTCGGTGGAGCCTATAGGTCGTAGTGGTGGGTTAGCCGTCTTTTGGAAGAAATCAGTCAATGTTAAATTGCTTTCAATGAATAAGAATTATTTGGATTTACAAGTGCAGTTTGGATCTCTCAGTTTTTTCGTTACCTGTGTCTATGGAGCCCCTCTGTTTAAAAATAGGACTCAGGTCTGGGAAAGATTGAGCAGAATTGGAGTGGGTAGAAAGGATTGTTGGTGCATGCTCGGCGACTTCAACGACATCCTACATAACGGTGAAAAAATTGGTGGACCAAGAAGAAGCGAATCTGTTTTCAAACCCTTTGGAAACATGCTCAATGCCTGTGAGATGCTAGAGCTACCTAGTCATGGAAAAAATTTCACCTGGGGAGGTATGAGATATGAAAAATGGATTCAAAGTCGGCTGGATAGAGCTTTTGGCAACAAGGAATGGCTCAAGCACTTCCCTGCTTCGAACCAACTCTTCTTGGACAAAAGAGGTTCAGATCACAGGCCTGTCCTCCTGAAACTGAAAGAATCTCAAGATTCCTATCGAGGACAGTTTAGATTTGATAGGAGATTTCTTCATCAACCGGATGTAAAGAAGGCAATTCAAATTGCTTGGAAAGGAAATGGTACCAACTCTCAAGCCAGTGTCTCAGATCGATTAAGAGCTTGCAGAAAATCTCTCAGCAATTGGAAAAAAAGAAACAACACGAATGCAAAGGATAAATTGACTCAACTGCAAGTGGCCTTAGAAGCCGAGCAATCAGCGATGAAGCCGCGTTTTACACACATTGAATATCTTAAGAGAGAACTGATTCACGCTTATAAGCAGGAAGAGACCTACTGGAGACAAAGAAGTAGGGAGTTTTGGCTCAAAGGAGGAGACAGAAACACAAGATTTTTCCACAATTCTGTGAAATTCAGGAGAGCTAGGAAACGAATAGAGAAGCTTTTTGATGAATATGGAGTTCTACAGAGATCTGAAGCAGCCAAAGGCCAAGTGGCTACTGACTATTTCAACAATTTATTCAAATCCTCCAATCCAGATACCTTTTCGAACTTCTTTCAAGGCTTCGCTCCAACAGTCTCGGACGCTATGAATGAGGTTCTCATCAAAGCCGTTTCCAAAGAGGAAATAAAAGAAGCAGTTTTTGCTATAAAAAGCTCGAGCGCCCCTGGTCCGGATGGCATGTCTGGCATGTTTTTTCAACACTACTGGGACAGCATTGGCGAACAGGTCACTAAAGAGGTTCAACAGTTTTTTGACTCAAGTGTCATTCCGACTGAATGGAACTTCACCCACCTATGCCTTATCCCCAAAATAGAGAATCCGAACAAGATGGCAAACCTCAGACCCATAAGTTTATGCTCAGTCCTCTATAAGGTTATCTCCAAAGTTTTGGTCAAAAGACTTCAACCATTTCTGCCTAGCCTAGTTTCGGAATCGCAGTCTGCTTTCGTTTCAGACCGGCTCATATCGGATAACATATTGATAGCTCATGAGCTGGTGCACGGGTTAAAGACGCATCCAGACATTGCAAAAGAATTTCTGGCTCTAAAATCAGACATGTCAAAAGCTTTCGATCGTGTAGAGTGGAGCTATGTTAGATCACTTCTGATTGCAATGGGGTTTCATACCAAATGGGTGCAATGGATTATGGCCTGCATATCATCAGTGACTTATTCAGTCTTGATCAACGACCAACCTCACGGTCTTGTCCTGCCGCAAAGGGGACTCCGTCAAGGAGACCCGCTATCGCCGTTTCTTTTCGTTCTGTGCACTGAAGGACTATCCCATTTACTGAACAGAGCTGAAAAGGATGGTCTTATAGATGGAATCAGTTTTGGAGAAGGAGGTCCATCAATCAACCACCTGCTTTTTGCGGACGACAGCTTATTCCTATGCAAAGCCTCAGTTGAGCAATGCGGGGTTCTTAAGATGATCTTGGAGACTTATGGGAAAGCTACAGGTCAAGAAATAAATGTCAACAAGTCCTCCATAACTTTTGGTGCTAAAACGGATCCGAATAGGAAAAAGCAAATTCAGGACATCTTCAAAATCTATGGTGAAGGAGGAGCAGGTTCCTACTTAGGTTTGCCGGAATGCTTCAGTGGCTCTAAGGTCAAAATGTTTCACTACATCAAAGACAAACTAAAAGCAAGAACGGATGGATGGTTTGCTAAATATCTCTCTCAAGGCGGAAAGGAAATTCTTCTCAAATCTGTAGCTCTCGCAATGCCGATTTATGCGATGAGCTGTTTTAAATTGCCAAAGACAGTGTGCCAGAATCTCACCTCAGCCATGTCTCAATACTGGTGGAACTCTGCAGATAACACAAAAAAAATCAATTGGGTTAGCTGGGAAAGAATGTGTCTACCAAAATCATTGGGAGGTGTCGGCTTCAAAGACATAGAACTTTTTAACCAAGCCTTACTCTCAAAACAAGCTTGGAGGATACTGACCGAACCAAACAGCTTAGTAGCAAGACTCCTCAAAAGTCGTTACTTCTACGATGGTACATTTCGTCAAGCCATTATCGGATCAAGACCTTCCTATGCTTGGAGAAGCTTAATTTTTGGCAGAGAATTGCTAGAGAAGGGATTACTGCATCAAGTCGGAAAGGGAGACACTATTAAACTCTGGATTGATCCTTGGATGAAGGACTCTGACGGCTTGTATAGGGCTCCTTGGCGAAAGAATTACTCCTTTGATGTCAACCTAACGGTAAAGGACATCATTCATCAAAATAACCAGAAATGGAACAGAGAAACATTGGAGGATTTGTTCTTCCCAGGGGACATAGAGCAAATTCTCAAGATCAAATTACCAAAAGATTATGAAGACTCGTGGCTTTGGAAGGAAACAAAAGGTGGCAATTTCTCCGTCAGATCGGCTTACACTTTAGCGGCTTCCCTCTCGGCATCAGAAGCATACAAAATTGCCACAAACCTTCCTTCCCTCAACCCGCTGAAAGAGCAAGCTTGGAAAATTTGTACTCAACCAAAGATTAAGATCTTTCTTTGGAAAGCCTTATCTAACGCTCTTCCAGTTGAAGAAGGTCTCCTCTCAAGGGGTATGAAAGTTGATGGGTTTTGTCAAATCTGTGGGACGCAGAAGGAAACGATCAACCACACTCTGTTTATGTGCTCCTTTGCTCGTCAGGTATGGGCTTTGTCAGACATTCCTGCCCCTATTAACGGTTTTCATGATCCCTCCTTCTATGAAAATATCCAATATTTGTTTAGAATAGGGGTCAATAAGAGGATTGATCAGGAAAGAGACAGAAGATGGCCCTGGATCATATGGAATATTTGGAAACATAGGAATAAGTTCCTTTTTGATTGCAATCCTTTAAATCCTTTGGAAACAGTTCGAATCAGCGACGAAGAAGCTAATGAATGGTTCATAGCTCAAGAGGTTGATAGGGTTCTTGATCCAGACGCGGCATCAGGAATAGGTCCGCCTCCTCAAGTCTGGAAATCCCCCCATTGTTGTTGGGTGAAATGCAATATAGGGTTCTACTGGTGTAAGAAACGGAAATTAGCGGGTGGCGCTTGGATATTACGGGACGAATTAGGAGTTGTTCAGCTGCACAGTAGGAGAGCCTTCTCCCTCTTCTCGGATGTCAACGAGGCTAAATTAGGTATCTATCGTTGGGCAATAGATTCGATGGTATCTCACAAGGTCAACAAAGTAATCCTCGCCTCTACAGAAACATCCCTGATTGAGATTCTTACCAAACCGAGGCTTTGGCCAGCTTTAAGGGTGGAAAGAGAAGAGATTCGGTCACGACTACTCAACATATCAGAGTGGCAAGTTTTTCTAGAATCAAAAGCTTCAAATTCAGCGGCCATCAGAATCGCAGAAAGTGTCAATTCTCCTCATCTACGCCAATCTTATGTCGCCGCAGGCGCTCCTGATTGGCTTGATGAGCTGAATGTCTCGGCACCGTCTCCTTCTGCTCTCTCTTGATTCTTTCTGTTTTTGGCTATTCTTGAGTCTCGTTTGTAGCCTTCTTGTGGGCTTATGAACAATTTGTAGTTTGGGCTTATGCCTGTTGTTTAATAAATCCTATTCAGATGACCAAAAAAAAAAAGCATTTGTGAATGAGGAATCCTACAAATGTAATAGATGTAGGATTCTTCATTGACCTCAAAAACGTAATCATGACAAATTATGTAGGATTCGTCATTGACCTCAAAATAGATGTCTAGACATGTGATTGGTGAGATGAGATATATATGCTCGACAGTGAAATTTGGTAGATTTAAAGTCATTATCCTAAAGGACCCAAAAGGCTAAAACGATTTGTTTCTTTCAACTATTTCACTCAATATTTTGTTTCTGGTAAATTAGTTCTTTCAAAAAGAGGATATATTTAGTCCAAATATATTATATATGAATGGACCATGATATCTGAACTTAACATTTCATATCAATTTTTTATTTTTTTATATAAAAATATTGGGTTTGGCTGGTTTCTAAACTTAATTGCACAATAGCGAAACAGCTGAATAATAATATAGTAGAATTAATAGGACAAGAAAACTTTTTTTTTAAACTGTAGGACAAGAAAACTTAAAATTGAATAAATTCAAAATGCCAAAAAGATACTATAAGATCAATTATGCTTTGTCTAAATTAGTTATTATCTTAGAACATACGAGGTGAATATTGAAAAAAAAATTAATCTGCATTTTTTTATTAGTAATTACTGTGAATCATATATGTATCAGGCAAAATAACGTTTTCACAATATAAAAACGTGAAAAGACTACATACTATTTTGACATATTGATAATTTATATCAAGTATGAAACCAATTGTCATTTCTTCTAGTATTTCAAATTTCTAAATTACTTGATTGGCAACTTAACCAATTGTCATTTCTACTAGAATTTCAAATTTCTTAACTTTTCACATCTTAGCAAGTTATATATTTTTTTTTTGCCAACTTAGCAAATTGTCATTTACGTAAATAAATATTTCTTAGGGAGATTCTCCTTGATAGCACACTTTCTGGTTTTCATTCCCAGAATACCACACACACTGATATTTTCCACAACTAACATTCATTAAACAAACAAAAGACTATTCTAACCCTGCCCTAAAACACAAAAAAAAAGTGTATTCTCTCTCCTTCTCTCATCCCCCGTCGTCTTCTTTTCTTCTCCGATGAAGCTTCGATAGCTGGAAACCGGCCAGAGTAGCTTCACCCTCAGGCAATTCTCTTATTCCCTCTTCTCACGTGTTCGTTGTCTGCATCTCTTCCTATGTAATCTTATGTGCTCATTGGAATAGCCGTTTCCGCCGCCGTCATTCCTGGTAATTGAGAGAAGATGAAACTCAAATTAGAGTTTTAGGTTTTTGATTTGCGATCTTGTGATTTTGTAAGCATCCAAAGACAAACATCCTAAAGAGTAGATAACTTCTTAGTTCTAAGTATTAAAAATTTCAGGATTTGAGATTCTTTAGAATTTGAGATTCCTTCCTCCGATAGTATTATCCGTTTCTTATTAGGGATCCGTTCACTCTTTTCTGTTTTTTTTTTTCATGCTCATTCCAGCCATTTTCTTGTTAAACCAATAGGTTTCATACAACTTACGCTCTTTGAATTTCCCCATAGCATGATCTGTTAGTTCAATAATGAAATGTTAATCTGTACCAATTTTTTTTTCTGTCTCGTCTACTAGCATCAATGGAGGAATAAATTGGTTTGTGAACAAAATCAAAGGCCACTTTTGTTTTGGTTATACTCATTTCTTATTGTTATATTTGACATTCAAGGAGCCACATCGTTCCTTTCAAATCCAAATTCCAACAATTGTAACCTTTGTTATTAGGGATAAATGCAGAAGCCATTGCCCGAGTTACTGAGTTTGATTTGCCTATGTTCTGTATTTTGATTGTATACATCGTGTCCTTTATAATTTTGATGGAGAAATCATGTTTATAATGAAATTTGAAAGGTTTATTTTGCTTCCTTTTTCAAGTTTATCGTGATGGCTTCTTTTGCAGGAGATAGTAATGCCAAATATTTGTTAAAAAATAATTTCAAGAAGAAGTGGAGAAGAAAGAAGACAAAGAAGTTCAAGAAATTGGCATTGTGGATACACTAGATGATGATTTGCAGATTTTCAAGTCTCGGGTTGATTTCTAAGCATCACTTAATTATAGATTAATGTGAATGATTAAATTTTGGATTGTGTTTACTATGGACAGAGCTCACAAAGAAGCCATTCTCAAGGTCTATTGTTGGTGCTACCTTGGAAGTGATTCAGAAGAAGAGGGCTGAGAAGCCAGAAGTTCGTGATGCAGAAAGAGAAGTTGCTTTTCGTGATATCAAGGAAAGAATCAAGAAGACCAAAGATGAGAAGAAAGCAAAGAAGGCTGAATGTGCTTCAAAGCAACAGAAGGTTCAGGCAAAGGTCCCCAAGGCTGCTGCCAAGGGAGGTCCTAGGTTGGGAAGTGGTGGTGGCAAACGCTGAAGAGCCCATAACTATCCCTTTGCACTTTGTGTTTTCTGCTAGTGGGCTAATTTTTTGTTAGTTAATGTTGATTTATGAATATTCTGCAGAACGTAAACTTTTTGTTATTGTCGTTCGTCTCTTACTTTCTGCAACTTTAATAATCTCAGACTTGAGAATTCAAAAAATCCGGCATATCAATCTCTTTTTAAAACAACATAAAGCTTTCTAAAATTTAGGAAAGTCTTCCTAAAAGTTTAGAATTTTTTTCTACATTTACTTTTTACCAACTAGTAATTAACATACAATTAAGGATAATCTTCCTAAATTTGTATTTGATGGTTATGTATCGTGAAAGGTGGCTCATTTGATGAAGTTTTTTGAATTCATATCATTAGCTTATCTTTTGTTTGGATTAGTTTGGTTTATGCGGTTTGTTCAGTTCTGAAAGGATATAATTCAGTTGCAGTTTTTAAAATTTCAAGAATATTTTGGAAGGTCTTCATAATTTGTATGAATATTTCCTAAAAATTCAAGAAAGTTAAAAAATACCAAAACTGTCATTTCTAGTTATAAAAAAAAATCATACAAATTTTAGTATGATCTTTCTAAAAGTTTATAGTGTCTTTTTTAATATTTAAAAAAGTCTTTTTAAAATAATATATTTTTAAAAAATATTTAAGAAAAGCCTTCTTAAACGTTTAGAAAAGCTTCCTAAATTTATTTTTGATCAACTATTAACATACAATTTAGGATGGTCTTCCTAAATTTGTATGAATCTTTCCTAAAAAATCAAGAAAGCTTCATAAATTCCAAAACTAACGTTTCTGATATCCAAAAATACTCAGACAAATTTAGTAAGATATTCTTAAAAGTTTATAATGTATTTCTCATTCTCTAATAATGTCTTATAAAACAATTTTAGGAAACAGCCTTAGATAATGTGATATCGACATTACTTTCTAAAATCGTTCCTTTTGAATTTGTAAGGCATTAATTTGGAATTTGATTGCTCGGATTCAAGTTTCCTTATTTTGAAACTTTATGCTCATTATGTGAATATAAACGCCTTAACGTTCTTTGATTATTCTAGTTGTGCATTTAATTGTTAGAGTAGTGAAACTAAACAATCATTAAGTAGCTGGTACATAGAAGAAAGAGGATCTTAATGTGTGATGAGAGATACATTATGTGAACATGATAAGAGAAACATATTGGCACAAGGGTTGTTGAAAAGAGATCGTTTTGTGAATATAATGTAGTCACTTCTGGATCTTACGCATTTATATGTGATTGAATGGGAAGAGAATATGAGATTTTCTAGTAAAGCCTGTTTCTTTGTGAGCATTTTACGTCAACATTTTTCTCGATTTTTTTTTATTTCAACATGGTCAATAGTTTGGTCTGTTAATAAAGTGTATGATCAAAGGAGTGAATATTTTTGGAACTGATGATTAGTTACGATCTTACCAATGGTTATATCTCACCAAAATCTCACTCTCCTATGGTTTATTAGGTAGATAGTAGCAATTGACTCTCCTAGCTATCACATAGCTTGATTGGATTATCGTAGAAAGTATAACGAAGACGTGGACAAAGGATGCATAGATGTGGTTTTATATGGATATATAGGTTTTACGAGGGATCTCTACTCTTTGAATAGAAAAGTGATCAGAAACTCTGTCTTGTATTGTAGGTTACATCACCATATGGCAACGTTTTGCACAACAGCGAAAACGCAACGCATGGTCAGTTTGCGTTTACAACTCAAGAGTCAGGAACCTACTTGGCGTGTTTTGAGGCTGTAGGAAGCAGTCATGGTAACAAAGAAGTTAGCATCAACCTCGACTGGAAAACTGGAATTGCGGCCAAAGATTGGGACTCCATTGCCAGAAAAGAGAAGATTGAGGTTAGCTCTCCATTTTCCAATAAAATTTTACAATTTGCACAACGAATTACTTAAGAAATCTTCAACACACATCTAAGAATAGCTTGTGCAAAAAAGTTAGTCTCTATATGAAACGCTTGTATCGTAGGGTGTGGAGCTGGAGCTTAGGAAACTCGAAAGTGCAGTAGAAGCCATACATGAAAATCTACTTTACCTCAGAAACAGGTAAAATTAATTAACTGATAGAATCTTTGAAAACCTTGAGAACGAATCAGAACAAACTTTTTGTTTTTCTTTCTCTTTTCACACAATGCAGAGAAGCAGATATGAGGATTGTGAGTGAGAAAACAAACTCGCGAGTCGCATGGTACAGTATAATGTCGCTAGGCATCTGCATTGTGGTCTCTGGTTTGCAGATTTTGTACTTGAAGCAATATTTTGAAAGGAAGAAGCTTATTTAGATCAGAGTGATGATCAATGGATACTAGAAGCCAACAGTTTCCTTTGTTTTTTCTCTTCTTTCAACACACTGTTTTGAACCTGTTAGTGTACAATCTTGTCCACACATTTAACTTGTAGTTTGTCTTGGATTAGATTATATTTATATAACTATACTCTAATAATCAGAATCTGAACTACATTTTACTTGAAGAAATGAAATGTTTTTTTGCTTTGGGGTTTGGAATAACTTTTTGTCTTTCTATAAAGCTCATTGGGTTGGAAAAATAGAGAAATTTTGGGGTTTGTTTTAAACATATACTAAATTTGAGTCCAAGTTCATAATTTATAAGAATTGTAAGGGCTCTTTGTAATTAAGATTCTTAGAACAATTTTTTTTTTTGCTACTTTCGCTGTTACATTTATCTCTTTCCTTTTCCCTCTTCTCCACGCCTACACACAACTGACACTGGAGCGATTATTTAATTTAACCTAAATAAGAAATTAGGGTTTGTGCAAAAGTGGTAACTCAGAATCTGAAAAACAAAAAATCATAGAGAAGTCGAAGAAACCCTAAAAGAGAAAAATAACTCGCCAAGAAGAAGGAACGACGAATCTGGAGGAATCAAACCCCTAAGAAAAATGATCATTCTTTCACCAGAATCGTTTCCTTACCGGAGAAGCATAGGTTTTGTGTTGTGTTTTTTGCAAGATAAATTTTGTTCATAAGTCAGTACAAACAACTCACATACTCCAGATTACATTAATGTCATAAAGCAAATTCTGCTGCTATAGCTCCGTCAGATCAAGACAAGTAGAATATAAAATATCATTCCACTATATATGAAGAAAGTATTATTGATGAATTAATAAGTTTTATCATCATTATCATCCGAATTACGAATTCGCAAAATTGATAGGGGTCAACAAAAAAGCTTCCCCCTGTGAGTTGTTCATAGAAAAGAAAAACAGGAAAAGAAAGCACATAAATACTATCATAAAGTAGAAAACAAGAAAATAGTAATGAGACTTTAGGAGCTTTGATCAATGGTAGGTGTTGGCTTGGAGCTTTCACCATCTCTGGCCTCTACCACCACGACCACCACCACGACCACCACGACCAAATCTACCCCCACCTCCTCCACTGCTGCAACCGCGACCAAACCTTCTATGCATTGGTTCTCTCTCTTGAAGTTTAGGCAACTCCTTAGCAACCTCCAAGCTCACACTTGCAGCATTCTTTTGCACAGCGGCAATGAACTGGTCTACATCCGATTGTACAACATCGAAAACCGCTCCTTGACCATCTGCTGTTATAGTTAACCCTTCAATCGAATTAACCTTGTCTTCTGGTAAGATTCTCCTTAGTATACCAAATACTCTGCGGAACCACAATCATCTAAAGTATTTTCTTTTGAAAGGACACAAGCAGACTAAGAACAGAGAGAAGAACTTACGATGACGTGAGCACGTGTTTCCCTGCTTCAAGAAGTAGTGTAACATGGTTCTCCATTGATGTTAGAAGTGACCTTTTCTTAATCTCAGTAAAGCCCTGCAATAAATTACCTCTTCAGTACTTTGATTTTAGACGACAGCAAAAAGTAAAAAATATAAATTCTTGTAGTGAGACCAACCGCGGTTTTTGCAAGAGCTTTTGCCAGGAGTACTTTTGCTGATATCCCGGAACTTTCTAGCAATTCCTCGGTAGCCTCCATAAACGCAGGAACGACACTGTCACAGACTTTTCTAATCTTCTCTGCAGCTTCCTTACCAAGAGCTTTGGCAATATCATTAGGTTGTGGTGCAGAAACGTGCTCAAACTTTATACCAGCTTGTTTTTCAATCATTGACACGCACTTTCTAGAATCGTATAGCATAACCGCAACTCCAGTGTTTCCAGCTCTTCCTGTTCGGCCTGAACGATGAATATAATCTTCAAATTTTTTCGGAGGCTCGCACTGGATAACTAACCGCACGTCATTGATATCTAGACCACGAGCAGCAACGTTTGTAGCAACCAATGTCGAGAACTTGCCCTTTCTGAATCCAGCAAGAGTAACCTCACGTTGTGATTGTTGTATGTCACCATGCAAAGCCCTAGCCCCGGGCAACAAACCAGAAAGCTCAGAAGCTTGGTCTTTAGTCTCGGTGAAGATGATGGTAATACCCCCACTGCTGTATAAACTGATAATGTCAGGAATCAACCGGGACATGGCTTGCTTCTTGCAGGGAAGAGCAATGTGTCTAACACTATTACTTGCCTTCATTTTATCATTACCAACAAGGTCAATAGTCTTCTTGTCTGGTTTAAGAAACCTAGAAGCGATGTCTTTAATCCATGGTGGTAACGTAGCACTGAAGAGAAGCGTCTGAACTCTTTTAGGGTCCTCCACCTTCCCTAATATAAGCTCAACATCTTCAACGAAGCCCATTCTCAACATCTCATCAGCTTCATCAAGAACACGGAATTGTAGATAGCTCAACTCAAGGTTTTGCCTCTCGATATGGTCCTTGATACGACCAGGGGTCCCAACTACAACGTCAACACCTCTCTTTAACTTATACTCCTGAGGTTGGTAGGCATCACCTCCATAGACACAGCAAGAAGTCAACCCAAGAGCTCCTCCGTATGTTTCAAAGTCAGCAAACACCTGCTTGGCCAATTCTCTGGTTGGTAAAAGTACCAAAACACTTGGTGGCCTGCCGTATCCATTCTTCCTTTTGGTTCTCGCAGGCCCGTTGATTAGTGATTCCAATATAGGTAACACGAATGCCAATGTTTTACCCTGACCAGTACGAGCACGTCCAACCAAATCAGCACCATCGAGAACCATGTCAAAAGTGGTCGCTTGAATCGGAAAAAGAGCTTCGATACCCTTCTCCTTCAGCTTCTCCCTCAACGGAGCCGAAATCCGAAACTTGGAAACGGCGTTGGGGTTGTCCACTTTGACGTCTTCCACATCCAGCTTCGCCTTCTTCTCGCTCTTCGATCCTTCTCCGGATTCATCAACTTCAGCAGCGTTGCGCTTCTTGTCCTTCTTCTTACTCTTCTTCTTCTTCGAATTATCTGAGTGTTTCTGCTTTTTCACCTTCTTCGAGTCCTGCTCTGGCGTGGTTTCCAAGGCTATCATCTTCTTCGTTTTCTTCTCCTCCTTCATGTCAGATAAAGCTAATGAAGGCATTAGGTTTTTGGAGGCGGAGAATAGAAAGAATGTATAGAGAATATCTATTGCTTCTCAGAGAATATTGAGGCGGTGAAAAATTTTGTTCAGTCGTTTAACTGAAACTAGGTTTCAACCCTAGATTTTGACCATAATTTTTTTTAGGTTAATAGAAAAGATATCTATATTTTAGGTTTTAATTTGCTTAATTTTTCAATTTCCTTTTTCTCTGATACTTATTTGTTTTAGATAATATATTTATAGATTTGAGAATTTTAAATGCGTTAACAGTTTTATTTTTAATAAAGATGTATTATATAATTTACTACTCTCCTTATGTTTCCAAAAGTTAAATTGAATTATTATTAGTATGGATTTGAAACTTTTAAATGTGTTAACAGTTTTATCTTTAATATAAATGTATCATATAATTTATTTTAACCCGTTAGCCAATAAAAGTTTGTTTTATGAAAGTTTCAAAAAAGTATTTATTTAATTAAAATTAAAAAATCGCTCTTCAATATCAAAAAAGGGCATCAACATATATAAAAGGAAAGGAAAAAGGAGGAAAAGTGTGTTTCTTGTTTTGTCTTTGTGAGAAATTACTAAAATTTATCAACGGCCAAGATTTTCTATGTGAATTTCTGTGGCGGTGATAAAGATTAGGTGTTCGACTTTTTTTAATCACAAAACCCTAAACCAATATATACTTATATTAGAGTCTTGGTGATTTGTATTCAGCAACTACAACGTACCGACCATGGAGTCCATCCCGAACGATCTGGTTTTGGAGATATTCTTGAGATTGCCTTCAAAGTCAATAAAGAGGTTTCGTTGCTTGTCGAAGCTATGGAGTTACTTACTTCACCTCCCATATTTCACTGAGTTGTTCTTGACCAGGTCCTCGGCTCGTCCACGTCTCTTATTTGCCATCGAACAAAACGGAGAGTGTTGTTTCTTCTCTTCTCCACAGCGTCAGAATCCATACGACAAGTTGTCTCTTGTAGTAGCCGACGATTTTCATACAAAGTTCTCTGGAACCACTCTTGGTTATGATTCAGGTTTGATCATTCTGAGTGATACGATCGATCACAAGCAAGCGTCTACGATATGTAACCCTAACACGGGACAGTATGTGAAATTACCTAGACGAAGTTTTCAACTGTCTTTTTATATAGGTTTTGATCCAATTGAAAAGCAATTCAAGGTATTGTCTATGCCTATTGTATTTTCTGAAGCAATGAATGATCATAAAATTCTGACATTAGGTACTGGGAAACTTAGGTGGAAGAAGATCCTATGTCCTCCATCATCTTCGTATGAAAATATATGCATCAATGGGGTTTTGTATTACATTGCTCGACAAAATGAAACATATGATATCATTGTTTGCTTTGATATTAGGTCTGAGAAATTCAAGTTTATTGATGGAGACTACAGAGAATGCTTTCATGACTTTTCTTCTCATTTGGTAAACTACAAGGGCAAATTAGGTTTGATTTTTCGGAACTTTTATGATGATGAAGAGGATGCCATTGAGTTGCGTTTATGGGTTCTAGAGGATGTGGAGAAACAGGTATGGTCGAAATGTGTTTACACTTTGCCCAAGTTTGAAGTCTGTGATCCTATCTATGTTGATGTCGTTGGAGTGACTGCTATGGGTCAAATTGTGCTGTTGTAAAAGAGGCTTAGAGGTGGAAAAGGTTTTCTTGCCTTGTTCATTGAGATGACAATACATATATATACGGTCTCTACTCAGTAACCTAGATTTACAGATATGTAAACATTCCTTTATTTACAAGATACGATATTAAGTATCGTATATTGAGCATATATTCCAATACCCTCCCTCAACTTGGCGAATGGAGGTTCGAAATTCCCAAGTTGACACGAAATCTATCGAATTCTCGTTGGCCAAGAGCTTTTGTAAAGATGTCTGCAAGTTGTTGATGCGTAGAAACATGAGCCGTAGCAATAGTGCCAGCTTGTAGTTCATCTCGAATGTAATGACAATCAACCTCGATATGTTTCGTACGCTCATGGAAAACTGGATTGGAAGCGATATGAAGAGCCGCTGTACTGTCACAATACAGAGTCATAGGTCGAGAGAGAGAGACATTCATATCCTTAAGTAGTACCTTTAGCCATATGAGTTCACAAACAGTGAGAGCCATCGCGCGGTACTCTGCCTCAGCAGAGGAACGACTCACGACCTTCTGTTTTTTCGTTTTCCAACTGATCGGAGACTGGCCCAGTTGAACAAACCATCCCGTCAAAGACCGACGAGTCACCGGACAGCCTGCCCAGTCGGAATCACACCAGCCATAGAGATGCAAGTCCGAGTCGGCTCGTAATAAAATCCCTTGTCCCGGATTCCCTTTGAGATACCGGAGAACTCGTAGAGCAGCATTCCAATGATCCTCACGAGGTGCATTCATGAATTGAGATAAAACATGAACCGAGTATGCCAGGTCTGGTCGAGTAACCACCAAGTATATGAGCTTGCCAACTAATCGGCGGTAAGGTTTCGGATCACGGAGAAAATGACCTTCAGCCAGCCCAAGTCGATGATGTTGTTCTAGAGGACAAACCGCGGGTTTAGATGCAAGGAGTCCTGCTTCGGTAATGATGTCTAATGTGTATTTTCTTTGACACAAATAGATTCCTTCAGGACTTCGAGCAACTTCAATACCCAGAAAATACTTCAACACACCGAGATCTTTCATGTGGAAACAAGAACTCAGATACTCCTTAAACGTTGTCATTGCAACAATCGAGTTGCCTGTGACAATGAGATCATCAACATAAATCAGAACATACAACTGTATGCCATTCCGTGCGAAAGAGAAAAGAGAGTAATCAGCCATCGATTGGCGGAAGCCGTATGCTTTCAAAGCCGTAGTCAATTTGGCAAACCAACAGCGCGGAGCCTGCTTCAGGCCACACAATGATTTGTACAAGCGACAAACCCGACCGTTTTCTGTAGTAGAGAATCCCGGTGGCAGTTTCATGTATACTTCTTCCTTCAGGTCACCATGAAGAAACGCATTATGCACATCCATCTGGTGCACTTCCCAGTTACGTGCTGCCACAATCGATAACACTGTCCTGACAGAAGTCATCTTAGCTACAGGGGCGAACGTTTCAGTGTAGTCCGTGCCCTCTATTTGTCGATTTCCTAAGGCCACCAAACGTGCCTTGTACCGCTCAATAGATCCATCGGAGTGATACTTGATCGTGAAAATCCACTGACTTCCCAGCGCTTTCTTACCTTGAGGCAGTGATTCGATACCCCAAGTCTTTTGGTTTTCAAGTGTATCAATTTCTCTTTGCATAGCCTCTCGCCAGCGAGGATCAAGCATCGCCTCTGCAAAAGTCTTTGGAATTTTCTCAGTCATAACAGAAGCAAGGAAACACTTATGACTCAGAGAAAACCGATCAGTAGACAATACTTGTTCAATAGGATACTTGACCTGGGTTTTCGTACACACCAGACCAGTTTGATAGTCGTTTAGATAGGCAGGAGGTTTTCGTTGACGTTGTCCTCGTTCAAGTACAGGTTCGACGTTGACTTGGGAGGTTGCAGGAGAACCCTCCCTGTCATCAAGGCTCTCACCCTCTGTTCCAGTGTCATGAGAGACAGTAGGCAAGCCCTCCCTGTCATCGAGGGACGTAGATTCATTCCCTGTGTCGAGAGAGACAGCAGGAGTTGCAGAAGTAGACTCAACTGTAGAATTTCCCGAGTCCAGAGTTGTTGGAACTGCTGCAGCTGAATCTGTTTGTTCCTCTGCCATCTCAGAAGTATCATCATCATCAACAACTGGTAACACAGAAGACAATATCTGTGCCGGCTCATACACTGCAGGAGTTTGTATCGTCTTACAGAAAGGGAAAACATCTTCCTGAAATATAACATCACGAGAGACATAGAAATTCTGTTTCTCTAGATCAAATACACGCCAACCTTTCTTCCCATAAGGGTAGCCAACCAACACACAACGACGACTTCGACTGGCAAATTTATCCCCTTTAGTGTCTTGATTGTGAATGTAGCAGAGAGAACCCAGAACACGTAAGTGATCATAGAGTGGTAGCTTTCCATGAATCACTTCATAGGGCGTGTTTCCTTGTAAAATAGCTGATGGTGTTCTGTTAATTAGATAAGCAGCCGACAACACACATTCAGCCCAGAACTCAAGTGGAAAGTGACCCTGAAACAGAATTGCTCTAGCCACATTCAAAATGTGTCGATGTTTACGTTCGACTCTCCCATTTTGTTGTGGAGTGCCAACGCAGGACGTCTCGTGATGGATCCCATTTTCTTGAAAATAACTCGTCATTGAGAGAAATTCACTCCCATTATCACTTCTTACGATCCGCACAGTTTCCCAAACTGTCGAGTGATCATGGCAAGAAAATTTCTGAGTTTCGTCTGTGTCTCACTTTTGGCATTCATCAGATAAACCCAAGTTCCTCTTGAATAATCGTCAACTATAGTGAGAAAATATCGAGCACCAGAATGTGAAGGAACACGATATGGTCCCCAAATATCACAATGGATCATTTCAAAAATTTCGGTAGTTTTATTATTGCTCAAAGGAAAGGAACAACGAGTCTGCTTGGCGCGATGACAGATTTCACACGCTGAATTCAAATGATCAGAACTATTAGAAGAAAAATCAAATCCCTTTAATGATGCTACTACATTCAGAGAAGGATGTCCAAGGTGTCTATGCCACAACTCCATGGATTCACGAGGAAGAGCTTTCGCCACCATAGCCACTCCAACATTCTGAAAGTAAACCAATCCTCCACTTGGTTTACCCACTCCAGTCAGGATCCTCGTAGTGCGGTCCTGGATCACATAAAACTGAACCGATAATTGCAGAACACAATTGTTGTCTTCCATCAACTGATTAACAGATATCAAATCAAACCCCAAATCTGCGATGTAGTACACTTCAACCAGTTCAAGAGACTTATTAAGCCTAACCGACCCTACTATATCAGCCAACACTATCCTTTTATCTGCTAGAGTAATGTAAGTCGGTGTAGATTTCCTCAAATTTTCCAAAATATCTTTTCTACAGGTCAGATGATGAGTAGCTCCTGTATCTAGAATCCAAGTAGACATAGGATACGTACCAGACAAGTGTTCATCAACACTGAGAGTAGATGCATTCAGAACCCTTTTGACAGAGAGCCATTGTTCATCGCTCAATCCTTGCACTGCAGTGCGGTCCGCATCGGTGATTGCCAGATTCGCATGAGCAACCCCAGTTTGTCTGACAGCTACGTTTGCTCGTCCTGTGCCGCGACCACAAGCGGTGGAGCCACCACTTGTACCACCTCTGCCTCTTCCGGTGCGAGTCCGAGGTCTGTCGCCCCACCACTCTGGATAACCCAGAACTTGGAAACAACTCTCCGCAAGATGGCCTGTGCGACCACAGTTAGAACAGAGAGTTGAGTTGTCTCTGTCCTTAGATCGTGGGTTACTGCGGCTGAGAAAAGCCACGCCCTCATGTCGCTCCTCTCCATTTCGTTTCTGAACACGAGAATCTTCATCTTGAGTAACTTTGAGATACACGTGTTCCAGTGTGGGGATGGGTTCTTGCATCAACAAGGTAGACCGCACCGTTCCAAACTCGCTTTCATCAAGGCCCATCAAGAAGTCATGAACCTTGTCCTCTTCACGTTGAGCCTCCAACTTTGCACTAAATGTGCAGTTGCAGCCGTTGCAGACACAACTCAACAAAGGACGATAGCATGCCAGGCTATCCCAAATTTTCGTAAGCTTGCCGTAGTACTCCTCGATACTTTGGCCTGCTTGACGACAGTTCGCGAGCTCCTTCCTGAGTTGTTGCACGCGTGGTCCGTTTGTCACACGGAATCGACGGCGGATATGCTCCCACAAATCGCGAGCCAACGGTTTGTGCGAGATGTTAGTGCGCAATTTTGGATCAATTGTCATCTTGATCCATGAGACCAACAGCGCATTCACGGTCTTCCAATCTTCATAGTCGGATGAATCTTGCCCAGGTTGAACAAGACTTCCATCCACAAAACCAAACTTCTTTCTCGAACTGAGTGCAGTTTCGAGATTGATCGCCCACACCTCGTAATTGTCTCCACGCAGCAATGGTTGAGAAATCACGTTCCCCGGGTTGTCGTTCGTACTGAGATCATATGGCGAGATCGTTCGCCTTCGAATCTCGGTCGTGTTGTTCGTGTTGTCTCCGCTCATGATGAATGATAGAATCAGGAGACAAAGAAACTAGGAATCGGATAGAAGAAGAAAACAGAATTTTATGTGTCGTGCTCTGATACCATGTAAAAGAGGCTTAGAGGTGGAAAAGGTTTTCTTGCCTTGTTCATTGAGATGACAATACATATATATACGGTCTCTACTCAGTAACCTAGATTTACAGATATGTAAACATTCCTTTATTTACAAGATACGATATTAAGTATCGTATATTGAGCATATATTCCAATAGCTGTATATCGGAGAAACCTTTTTATGTTTCTACTTCAATCCCCAAGACAAAACTCTACATACAGTTGAAATCCAAGGTTTTGAAGGTTTTAATGAAGTCGTTGGTGGGATTGGAGTACAGCCTATGTAGAACATTTAGATGATCTTAAAGTTAGCGATGCAAAGCTATTTAGGAGAAGCAACTCTGTTCCATCTCTGAAGAACAAAACCACTACATCATGAAGATGTAAGAGAAAACGATGGTGCAAGTCGGGAGAAGAAACAGAGAGAGAGAAATAAAGCAGACAATAAGGAAGATGAGATGTTTTTTTGACAATTTTTATTTATTAATCAAGTTTTTTTTCTGATACCATCTCTTTTTCCTTTAAACTCAGGGATTGCATATGTGCATAATAGATGCCTTGTCAGCACAATCTCACGAGTTTGCAACATAACAACAGCCACTATGTCATGTATTTAAATAGTTACACAAAAAACAGATCAACACATCAAATTGTTATATATTAGAAAATTTCAAAACCTATTCTCATAAAAGGCTCTCTGCTCTATTACTCAAAATCTGCGTAAATTGTGCAACAAATCCTCTCTATTGTGATTCGTGAATTACTGACGAGTTGTTTTGTCATTAAGATGAAAGGGACAAGAGAAGATTCACCTCTGCACAAACAGAGCTCCTCTGTCCATATCAGCTCCTTGGTGGAGAGAGTAATATGTAAAGTCTTCTCATCCGCTGAGCGAGCATTCGGAAGTTTCCAAATATCATCTTTGACAGCTCTGAATGTGATAGTGATTGTCATGATATAATCTATGAAAGCTGGATTAAGATCAGCAACGACAATGTGAAACTGCTAAAAGAAGAGATGAGACTTGAAACAAAGACCACACAAGAAATTTAAAGGAAAAAGAAGAGAATGAGCGATTGTTAGTCCTTCATACAAAAATCATAGAAGTATAAAGGGAAACTGAAAATACAAATCATAGGAGTTCGACTTTTTTTTATATTACTAAACCCTAAACCAAGATATACTTATATTAGAGTCTCGGTGATTTGTATTCAGCAACTACAACGATCGATCATGGAGTCTATCCCCATTGATCTGGTTTCCGAGATATTCTTGAGATTGCCTTCGAAGTCAATAGCGAGGTTTCGTTGCTTGTCGAAGCTATGGAGTTCCTTACTTCACCATTCATATTTCACCGAGTTGTTCTTGACAAGGTCCTCGGCTCGTCCACGTCTCTTATTTGCCATCAAACAAAAGTTACAAAACAGAGAGTATTGTTTCTTCTCTTCTCCACGGCTTCAGAGTCCATATGACAAGTCGTCTCTTGCAGTAGCCGCCAATTTTCATACCAAGTTCCCTGGATTCAATTGTAGTTATGATTCTGGTTTGATCTTTCTAAGTGATAGGATCGGTCACAACTTTTCGCCTATGATATGTAACCCTAACACGGGACAGTACGTGAAATTATGTAAACAAAGGTTTCTACGGCCTAGCTATATAGGTTTTGATCCAATTGACAAGCAATTCAAGGTATTGTCTATTGCTGATCGATTTTCTGAAGATAGGGATGATCATCAAATTTTGACATTAGGTACTGGAAAACTTAGGTGGAGGAAGATCCAATGTCCTTTATCCCAATCGTATGAAAATATATGCATCAATGGGGTTTTGTATTACTTTGCTCCACAAATTGGAATGTATCACTCCATTGTTTGCTTTGATATTAGGTCTGAGAAATTCAAGTTTATTGATGGAGACTATGGAGAATGCTTTCATGAGTTTTATCCTCACTTGGTAAACTTCAAGGGCAAGTTAGGTCTGATTTTTCGGAAGTTTGATGATGATGGGAATGAGTTGCGTGTATGGGTTCTAGAGGATGTGGAAAAACAGGTGTGGTCTCAATATGTTTACACTTTTCCCAAGTTTGAAGTCTGTGATCCTCGCTCTGTTTATGTCGTTGGAGTGACTGCTATGGGTCAAATCGTTTTGTCAATGGAATTTATACGGAAGAAACCTTTTTATGTTTTCTACTTCAATCCCCAAGACAAAACTCTTCATAGTGTTGAAATCCAAGGTTTTGAAGGTCTTGAAGTCGACAGTCGGGGTGGAGTACGCACATTTGTAGAACATGTGGAGGATCTTAATGTTAGCGATGCAAAGCTATTTAGGAGTAGCAACTCAGTTCCATCTGTGAAGAACAAAACCACTACAATCGGGAAGAGGTAAGAGAAAATGATGGTGCAAGAGATAGAGAGAGATGGACGTGTGGAGAGTCCAAGAGATAGAGAGAGAGAACAATCAAATCTTTTTCTCCCATGTTTTGACATTGGAGACTGTCACTCCAATTCCTTACGATGTTGTCAACGATCTCAAGTTTTCTATTTTCCTTCTTTATCTGCTGGGAATTATTTGCACTTTCGTTTCTTTTGTTACTTGTGATTTAAACCACTTTCTGCAATCGTTAAAGTTAAGACAGAAGTATCTGGACATTTGCTCGAAATTGCATCTTAATTCGAAATAAGTGCAGGCTCTTCCGTTTCCATATATGTGAAATCTTAACTTGTAGCATTGTAAAGAGAAAGAGCCACATAAGAAAAATAGAACAACACAAGAACTGAGAGAATTGAGACATTGAGACTGACAAAGTTTAAAAGAAGGAGGAGCTCCATCGTCGTCGTCCATTTTGGCGGTAGGACCACCAGCTCCTTGATACATCTTAGCAATGATCGGATTACATACACCCTCCAACTCCTTCATCTTGTCTTCAAATTCGTCTGCTTCAGCCAGTTGGTTACTATCAAGCCACTGGATTGCCTCCTCAATCGAATCTTCAATCTTCTTCTTGTCTGCAGCAGGAAGCTTCTCGCTGATCTTCTCATCACGGATTGTGTTTCTCATGTTGTAAGCGTAGTTCTCAAGAGCGTTCTTGGCTTCGACCTTCTTCTTGTGCTCTTCATCTTCAGACTTGTACTTCTCAGCTTCTTGCACCATCTTCTCAATCTCCTCTTTAGACAGACGACCTTTTGTTGGAATTTAATTGAGTTTTGTTAGTCTGTTGTTTGTATGTTTGTTTAATACATTAAGAGGTGTGTCTTGTTAAGGGTCATTAGTGAAGAGTTACATCTCTTCCTTATTTGTGTTGTTACGATCAATTCTGTTGTAAGTGACATGTCTATATAAGACAACATCTCTGTGTTGTTGTATATACAATTCTGTTCTGCAATAATAAAAAGTGTTTTCTTAGTAAAAGAGAGAATCGTTTTATATTCTGTTTCTTATCTTAGAAACAGAACTTGTTGTGTTCTTTGACTGAAGAATAAGCTTTTTGTTTTTTCCAACATGGTATCAGAGCCCTAGTGATTCAAGGGCCAATTCAAGTACAAAGATAAGGAAACTTCTGCAAAAAGTGAAGTGAAAGAACAGAGACGATGGAGACAACATCTCATCAAATCATTCCCGTCTTCGATGGTGATTCATACAATTTCTGGCGTATCAAGATGACAACAATTTTCAAAACCAGAAAGATGTGGACAGTGGTGGAGAATGGAGTTTCAGACCGACCGGCACAAGACAATCACACTCCAGAAGGTTTGCGATTGAGAAATCAATGGGAAGAAGAAACAATAAAGGATATGAAGGCACTGCAAATTCTGCAAACTGCCGTATCGGATCAGATCTTCTCTCGTATAGCCCCGCCGGTTACTTCGAAGGAAGCATGGGATGCTTTGCAATCTGAATTTCAAGGGACTCCGCAAGTACGATTGATCAAGTTGCAATCGTTGAGAAGGGAGTATGAAAACTTGAAGATGAATGAAGGTGATAACATCAAGGTTTTCACCGATAAACTAATTGATTTGGGAAATCAATTGAGGGTTCATGGAGAAGAGAAGTCTGATTATCAAATTGTTCAGAAAATTCTCATCTCTCTCCCTGCAAGATTTGACAGCATAGTGGCTGTGATGGAGCAAACGAAGGATCTGACTTCGTTGTTGGTAACAGAGTTAATAGGTACTCTGAAGGCACACGAGAAGCGTGTGGAAGCCCGGAGTGAGAACACGTCGGAAGGGGCGTTTTATGTTCGAACCAGAGGAGAAAATTCTGGGTTTAAGCCAGTAGATGGCACAAAACGGTGTGGATTCTGTAAGAAAGAATATCATACAGAATCAAATTGCTGGAAGAAATTAAAGATGGTGAACAAGAATAAGATGGAATGCTTCAACTGTGGCAAGGTTGGCCATTTTTCAAGAGAGTGTCCTTCAAAGAAGAATGAAAGGGCACATATGGGTCTTGAAGAAGATGAAGATGATGATGTTCACATGCTTTTTTAGTGGATTTGAAGAACCAAGGAAAAAGCTTGGAGTGAAACAGAAACTCAATTAAGGGGGAGTGTTGGAATTTAATTGAGTTTTGTTAGTCTGTTGTTTGTATGTTTGTTTAATACATTAAGAGGTGTGTCTTGTTAAGGGTCATTAGTGAAGAGTTACATCTCTTCCTTATTTGTGTTGTTACGATCAATTCTGTTGTAAGTGACATGTCTATATAAGACAACATCGCTGTGTTGTTGTATATACAATTCTGTTCTGCAATAATAAAAAGTGTTTTCTTAGTAAAAGAGAGAATCGTTTTTTATTCTGTTTCTTCTCTTAGAAACAGAACTTGTTGAATTCACTGAAGAAGAAGCTTTTTGCTTTTCCAACATGGTATCAGAGCCCTAGATTCAAGGGTCAATTCAAGTACAAAGATAAGGAAACTTCTGCAAAAGGTGAAGTGAAAGAACAGAGACGATGGAGACAACATCTCATCAAATCATTCCCGTCTTCGATGGTGATTCATACAATTTCTGGCGTATCAAGATGACAACAATTTTCAAAACCAGAAAGATGTGGACAGTGGTGGAGAATGGAGTTTCAGACCGACCGGCACAAGACAATCACACTCCAGAAGGTTTGCGATTGAGAAATCAATGGGAAGAAGAAACAACAAAGGATATGAAGGTACTGCAAATTCTGCAAACTGCCGTATCGGATCAGATCTTCTCTCGTATAGCACCGGCGGTTACTTCGAAGGAAGCATGGGATGCTTTGCAATCTGAATTTCAAGGGACTCCGCAAGTACGATTGATCAAGTTGCAATCGTTGAGAAGGGAGTATGAAAACTTGAAGATGAATGAAGGTGATAACATCAAGGTTTTCACCGATAAACTAATTGATTTGGGAAATCAATTGAGGGTTCATGGAGAAGAGAAGTCTGATTATCAAATTGTTCAGAAAATTCTCATCTCTCTCCCTGCAAGATTTGACAGCATAGTGGCTGTGATGGAGCAAACGAAGGATCTGACTTCGTTGTTGGTAACAGAGTTAATAGGTACTCTGAAGGCACACGAGAAGCGTGTGGAAGCCCGGAGTGAGAACACGTCGGAAGGGGCGTTTTATGTTCGAACCAGAGGAGAAAATTCTGGGTTTAAGCCAGTAGATGGCACAAAACGGTGTGGATTCTGTAAGAAAGAATATCATACAGAATCAAATTGCTGGAAGAAATTAAAGATGGTGAACAAGAATAAGATGGAATGCTTCAACTGTGGCAAGGTTGGCCATTTTTCAAGAGAGTGTCCTTCAAAGAAGAATGAAAGGGCACATATGGGTCTTGAAGAAGATGAAGATGATGATGTTCACATGCTTTTTTAGTGGATTTGAAGAACCAAGGAAAAAGCTTGGAGTGAAACAGAAACTCAATTAAGGGGGAGTGTTGGAATTTAATTGAGTTTTGTTAGTCTGTTGTTTGTATGTTTGTTTAATACATTAAGAGGTGTGTCTTGTTAAGGGTCATTAGTGAAGAGTTACATCTCTTCCTTATTTGTGTTGTTACGATCAATTCTGTTGTAAGTGACATGTCTATATAAGACAACATCTCTGTGTTGTTGTATATACAATTCTGTTCTGCAATAATAAAAAGTGTTTTCTTAGTAAAAGAGAGAATCGTTTTAATTCTGTTTCTTCTCTTAGAAACAGAACTTGTTGTGTTCTTTGACTGAAGAAGAAGCTTTTTGTTTTTTCCAACACCTTTGTCGTTGGGGATGGTGAACTTGTTCTTTTGCCCTGTGGTCTTGTCCTCGGCAGAGATATTGAGGATGCCATTTGCATCAATGTCGAAACAGATTGTGATTCTAGATTATCTCTTGTGTCGTTATCTTTAGCTGCGATTCGTTTTGGCTATGTGTATGGATCTCTTGTAGAGATGTTTTGATTTCGATTTTGAGACTTCTTCCTGTTTTAAAGCTGAAGTATGTATCTTGTACTGATGTATAGATTGGGAACAGAATCATAAGGAAGAGGTTGCATGTGCGTGTGGAGCACGTGCAGCAGTCAAGGTGTGATGTAGAGTTCAAACTCAGGAAGAAGGAGAAGGATGAGCTCATGGCTGCAGCCAAACCCAGAGGCAAGACTATCAACACCATTGCAAGAGATAGCCTAAAGATCCCAAACCAGGTTTCATGGTCGAGGGCATGACAATGGAGACTGCTACTAAGTTTTCCATTTTCCCTCTTTTAACTGCTCGGATATTTTTTACTCGAGCTTATCCTTTTCATATATAACTTTGTAGTCGAACACTAAATCTTTTGCCTCTGTCACAATTAACAAAACAAAAAACATAGTTCAGTCATATAGTACAGGCAGTTCAGAAAGGCAACAACTTTAATGATCAACTTCAACTAAACTTTTTGTTCAAGTCACTTGAAAACCCTAAGAATCAAGAAAAGAAATTTGTTCAAACACCATCTTTTAAGTATTTAACGCAAAAGATGAAGCGGTGGACGGGTGGACTAGTTCCCGCTTTTGTTATTTTTGCGCTACATTTTACTTTATTAACGAGAGCCTCATTTTCGAATTGTGCTTGTCTTATTTTTCATTTTAAACTTCAAGTTTATATTTCTTGCACGAAGTCCACCAGAGGGAGAGAGAGTCTACCAAAAAGTATATAAAGAATAGATACCAGATCATAAGAACTGTGATTGAACTAATAATACACAATAAATATGGAATATTATTAGAGAATCGAAGATGAACGATGAAGAAATTTCAAAATGATTTTCTGTTATTTCTTATCTTCAAAATACAATGAATGTATCCGTTATATAGGATACTCAAACCGGAATACAGACCCGATTTTATATTGATTAAACCATACTAAACCAACATACACGATCAATACACTAATAGCCCCTCTCAAGATGGCGAACAAATGGAAAGCATCGACATCTTGCCTATCAGAGAATGAAAATGATCCGGAAGAAGTGGTTTAGTGAACACGTCTGCTAGTTGATGATCGGTACGGACATGGAGAAGCTTGATCAATGATATGTTGGGATTTTTACCCTTACTAACCCTTGTATCTAATTATTTTCTAGAGTTTTTGAGTATATATTAGGAGTTTTATGTAGCTTTGGAGCTGTTATTGGAGTTTGGAGTGTTTGGAACCTTTGGAGCAGAAAAGAATCAGAATTTAAGAAAAGAAGGAAAATCATGCGAAGTATCACCAACTCCAATCGGCGAGCACATGCTCCCGAAATTCGGCCACCAGGCGAGCACCTGCTCGCCGCGGAAAAATAAAAGGAAGGGGATTTTAACCTAATCAAGCCGCCGACTTTTAAGTGTGCAGCTCTAATATAAATACTTCTCTTAGTCTTAGGTTTTATTATCTTCTTTCTTTTGCTTTGGTTTTTAGCTTTTCTATACCTAGGAATTCTTTTGCAAGGGAGAAGATCTCAAGCTACAATTTGGAGAAGATTTCTGGACCCTACTACTTCTAATTTTTAATATCGACTATGCATTCTCTTGATTCTTCTGTTTTATTTCTTTCATCTTTATTTATGTCTGAGTAGATCCATTAGTTAGGTTAAGGTTTTCAAAGGAATTCATGAGCTAGGGTTAACACACAAATAGGAATCAAAATCGATTGTCTTCATCTAGGTTGTTCTTATTACTTGAATCGATTTGGCCAATCTATTCTTGATTTTAGGTTTATCTAGACAGCGAGAGTTGCTAGGTTACTAGAAGAAACCTTGATGAGCAATTTATTCATTACCTGCGAGAGTAGAGGTATTGGAGAATTGTGAACAAATCAAACCTAATCTTTAATGCTAATCTGCGATTTCTAATGACTACAAGAGAGTTAGGATTTTTAGGTTGTTTGATAAAGTTATTAGTATCACGAGAGTGAATTAATATTATCTTCGTGTTTTGAGTTCTAGACTTGTTCTTATTAATTGCATGAATAGTTGTTTGACCTTTGCTCTGAATCTCCTGCGAATTGCCTTGACCTAACACTTGCTTTAATATTGATAAAAACCGATTTGCTTTTATACTTGCTAGTCACGATTTCATACAACCCTTAATTGAATCTCTTAGCTCTTGATTTAGCTCATTAAATCATAGTGTGAACTTGGTCTTCGTGGGATCGACCCCTAAGTACTGCTACGAATTGCTGTGCACTTGCAGTAGGAAATAGGTTTTAAAACTCATCTATCAATCAACCCATTTGTAACACGATCACGAACTTTATGACAATCAATCTCCAAGTGCTTTGTTCTTTCATGGAAAACCGCATTATACGCTATGTTAATAGCTGTAGTTGAATCACAGAAGAAAGCAATGGATTGATTCTGAGGAGCATCAAGTTCCCTGAGAAGCTTGACTAAGCCCTCGACCTCACGAACACCAAAGCCCTTTGCACGATATTCAGATTCACAAGATGAATGAGATACCGTATCCTGTTTCTTGGACTTCCAGGAGATCAAAGATTGGCCAAGAAACATGTAATAGACAGTAATAGAGCGACGTGTATCCTTGCAAGTACCCCAACCAGCATCAGTGAAAGCGGTAAGTGTCAGATCAGAATCAGCTGCATAGAAGAGCCCCAGTACAATGGTTCCTTTGAGATAATGTACCACTCTATAAGCAGCCTGAAGATGAAAGTTCTTAGGTGCACAACAATATTGACATAGCTTGTTCACCACATATGTAATATCGGGCCTCATGATGGTGAGATACATTAATCTGGCCACCAGACGACGATAAGGCAGATCATCCTCAAGTAAAGGTTCCTGACTGTCTTGACAAAGTTGTATACTCGGATCCATTGGAATACTGGAAGTTTTGCACGCCAAAAGACCAGTGTCCTCTAGAATTTCCAGAGTGTATTTGCGTTGGGAGATAGTGATGCCAGATGCAGAGCGAGCAATCTCCAACCCCAAGAACTAACGAAGTGGTCCAAGGTCTCGCAACTTAAAAGACTTCTTCAGATTTTCAATCAAAACTTGTGTAGCATCATCTCTGTTTGATGCGATGATAATATCATCAACATACACAAGAACTGCCAAATATTGGCCTGCATCGCGACAGATGAACAATGTATGGTTAGAATGCGATTTCTGAAATTCCCAATGCTAAAAGCGTGGAGCTGAATTTCAGAAACCATTTGCGAGAAGCCTGCTTAAGACCATAAAGAGATTTTCGAAGCTTACATACATGATTAGGTGGTAAGGTTTCTCCTGATTTGGCTGTATAGCCTGGAGGAAGATTATACAAATCTCCTCATGTAAATCTCCATTTAAAACGACGTTTGAGATATCCAGTTGATTCAGACTCCAGTTCTTTGCGGCAGAGACAGCAAGAGTTTTAACCGTATTCATCTTAGTCACTGGAGAGAAAGTATTGACAAAGTCAATACCCTCCTGTTGTGTATAGCCTTTTGCGACAAGACGAGCCTTATACCGCTCCAAGCTGCCATCTGCATTGAGTTTGACCTTGTAGACCCACTTGCACCCAATAACATGCTTATCCGGAGGCAGAGAACATATATCCCAAGTGTGAGTACTTTCTAAAGCAATCAGCTCTTCGTTCATCGCTTTAAGCCATTCATCAAACTTCTTGGCTTGAGTAAAGGATGTCGGTTCAGGATGAAGAGACATTTCATAGATGTAAGACTTGTACTCATCAGACAACTGCTCATAAGAAACGGAAGCATCAAGAGGATAAGGGATGTCTGTCTCGGTCAAATTGCAGAGATAGTCATGCAAGTAAGCATGTTGCTTAGACTGACGTTTGGAAAGAATATCAACATCACGAACTGCAGAATGATCTGAGTCTGTGCGAAGCGCTTCTGAATTAATCCCTCTCTGAGAGTTCTCTGAAGCAACTGCATCTGAATCGTTTGAGCCAGAAAGAACAGCTGAATCAAGCAGAGAAAAGAAATTCGGAGATGGGTTAGAAGCATCAGCGAAAGGAAATATATCTTCATGGAAAACCACATTTCTTGAGACATGAATGCTCTGTGATTCCGAATCCATAAGCTTATATCCTTTATAACCCGCTGGATATCCCAGAAAGACACAAGGACGAGAACGCGGCTGAAACTTGTGTCGATTCTTGGTTGAAGTTAAACAGTAAACCAGACAACCAAATACTCTCAAGTCTTTATAAGTAGGCACCTTATGTGTAAGAACTTGAAAGGGAGATTTGCTATATCAAGAAAAGGAGTTGGTAGTCTGTTGATGAGAAAAACTGCAGTAAGAGCACAATCTCCCCAGAATTCAAGAGGTAAATGAGCTTGAAACATCAATGCTCGAGCCAGATTCAAAATGTGTTGATGCTTTCTTTCCACCACTGAATTCTCCTTTGGTGTCTCTAGACACGAATGATAAGCAACAATGCCCCTCTTACGATACAAATCAGTGAACTACTTTAACTCTAGTGCATTATCTGAACGGACTCCTTTGACGACTGCTTTATACTGAGTCTGAATCTTTTGTAGAAAATCCGGAAAGACTTGAAGCACCTCTGATTTGTTTCGCAGAAGATAGAGCCAAGTGACTCTGGTATGATCATCAACGATCGTGAGAAAGTACTTGTATCCATCAATAGTTGGAACTGAAAACGACCCCCATATATCGATGTGAAGCAAATCCAAAGCATTTTCACATAAAGGATTATGAGATATATATGAAAGATGCTTTTGTTTGGCTAAGGGGTAAATAGAACAATGAAACACTCCTTTATTCTTTTGTTGGATACCAAGTACATCTGTAATTGTCCCAATCTTAGCAAGAGAAGGGTGTCCCAATCTATTATGCCAAACAGTAGTATCTAATACAGCATTAATAGAAAAGGAAGCTTGAAGACTAGCAGACTCGGTAATGGAGGCTCCATCCAAAACGTAGAGATTAGCTATCTGCTCACCCTGACCAATCATCAAGAAGATCCCTTCATATGATCCTGTATCATACAAGAAGATTCATCAAACATCACACGACATCCAAAATCCTTTGTGAGTTGAATGATACTGAGAAGATTCAATCTGAAATCAGGTATGTACAACACATTGTTCAATATCATGTACTCATTCAAACGGATTTGACCAATTCCAGCAATTTTGATATTCAATCCCGTTGGAAGCGTGACAGATTTGTTCAGAGATGTTGATAAATTCACAAACATACTCTTATCATGAGACACATGATGAGTGGCTCCACTGTCAACAATCCAAGACTGAGAAGATAACACATTTCCTGTTGCTCTCAAAATCCCAATAAACCCAATTGTAGAGGATGAGAAAGCCATACCAGGAAGTATAGTAATAGTGCCACCAGAAGTAGAAGCCGAGTGATCAGTAGTAAGCTGAGAATTGAAATAGGCAATGATGCCTTGGATCTGATCCTTTGATAAAGTATTAACGAAAGCAGATCCATCTTCAGCACCAGTTGAGTCAGAAATGGCTAATTGAGCAACCACAGGCTTCACTGATCCTTGTTTGTCATTTGCATTCTTCGTGTGTTTAAAACAAGGAGGATATATAGCACTTATCCACCGTATGTCCATTATAGTCACAATGTGAGCAAACAGGACGAGATGGTTTTGGAATGAAAGCAGCATTAACAAAAGCAGTGAAGTTTTCAGATTCTCCAACTTGGAATGCACTCGCATTTTGTATTGGACCAATGCTCCTCTGATTGTAGACTTCAGAAAGATCAGGAATGTTCTTCTTCATGATTATCTGACCTCGAGCATTAGCATATGAATCATTTAAGCCAGCCAAGAACTTTATCACTTTAGTGTGTTCTGCCTTTGTAGCCATAGCAGTACAACATTGACAATTGTAACAGGTTTTCACACAAGCTGCTCCATCAAGATCGTCCCATAATGTCTTCAGTTTGGTGTAATATGTTGATAGATCTGATTAGCCGTGCTGAAGCGACCATATCTGTCGTGTGAGTTGATATGATCTCGGCAAGTTGGTGTGATGAAAACGAGTCAACAAATCCTACCATATCTCGGAAGCATCGTTGAAACGAAGAATGCTTCTATAGATAGGTTTAGTGACAGAATTCAAGATCCATGACTTAACCATGCTATTACACCTAGACCATATCCTATAATGCGGATGCGATTCACGTGGCCTAGGTAAAGATCCATCAACAAAAGCAGTTTTGTTCTTCGCATCTAAAGCAATTGAGATAGCTAAATTCCAAATGTTATAGTTTGTTCCATCGAGTACCTCGGAAATGAAAGAAGCTCCAGGATTATCTCCATTCGCCAAAAAGTATGGTGAATACTGAATGCCATCGAAGATGAGATTCGCTGGAATAGACGAATCGGAGGTGAAAGTCGTCGGAATAGAAGACGAAGCTGCAGATTTTTTCCGTTTTGGAGGATTTGGCCGCGGATCCCAAGATACGATGAGAAGATCGGAGAAGAGTCACCATTTTGAAGATGAACAAGATGACGGAATAGTCAAATACACTTGAAATGTGTGATTCAAAAGACAGATCAATCGGAGAATGAAACCGATCAATCGAGAAGAAGAAACGAGCAAGAGAAGGCGATCAGAAGCTCAGATCGAAGATGTGGAATGTAGATTCCATGCTCTGATACCATATTAGAGAATCGAAGATGAACGATGAAGAAGATTCAAAATGATTTTCTGTTATTTTTTATCTTCAAAATACAATGAATGTATCCGTTATATAGGATACTCAAACCGGAATACAAAAGCGATTTTACATTGACTAAACCATACTAAACCAACATACACGATCAATACTCTAATAAAGATAACACTAACTGATCGCTCACGCTAATAAGAACTGTGATTGAACTAATGGTACACAATAAAGATGTAAAATCGACGCACATTTATGTAGAATCTGACTTCTAGCATTGTTAAGGCAAAGGGTCATAAAAAATAAAGAGAAAGTTAGACCTCAAAGACAAAAAGAACCCCAACCTAACACAAAAAATAGATAACTCAGACATCAAAGACACACAAAAAAACTTAGTCAACTTCCTCGATCTTGGGACCAGCACCGCCCGAAGAAGGAGGAGCTCCATCTTCGTCCATTGTCCATTCCGGTGGCAGGACCACCACCAGTTACGTTCCTTGATACACATCTTAGAGATGATTTGGTTGCAATACTCTCCAACTCTTTCAAACTCATCTGCTTCTGCCAATTGGTTGCCATCAAGCCATTGGATTGCCTCCTCAATCGAATCCTCAATCTTTTTCTTGTCTTCAGCCGTAAGCTTCACAAGAAATATGTTGAAGAACTGAATCTCAAGGTTCATTTAATTTATGTTATAAACAATTTATGTGATAGAGGTGGAGATCGTGGTTTGGTTGTAAATAAATTTGTTGATCGTGGCTTCGAAGATTTAGAGATTGATAAAACTTTTTTTAACCATTTAAAAAAATAAACTGTATATGTATTTTAATTTCTTTTTAATTAATTTTCAAATACAAATTATGTGGTAGAATTTGATTGGTTAAGTGAATTGTGCTTTAATATATTAAGAATGATATTTTGGTCTACAGTAGAACCTCCATAAATTAATACTTTATAAATTAATAAACTCTATAAATTAATAAAAATATCCGGTCCCAAGTAAGGCCAGTGTAAAATTTAACAAAATTCGATAAGATAATAAGATAATATTTTATTAAAAATCTCTATGTAAATATATGGTCCCAATAATATTATAAATTAATAATGATTCATATAAATTATGTATACATCATTAAGTCAATCTAGTAAAATAAGACTCTAGTGTTGAGATGAGAAGCCAATGGAAACAACAAGAATTCCACTTGAAGAAAAGAAAAAATCTCTAATCAAAATTTTAGAATTGGAGTAACAATAGTGATACATGAGTTTTAAACCCTTATTTCCTACTGCAAGTGCACAGCATACGAAGTAGTATTTAGGGGTCGATCCCACGAAGACCAGTTTTCACACTTTGATATATTGAGCTAAATCAAAAGCTAAGACAATTCAATATGTTTTTGGTTTTTGTAAGTAACAAGTAATGAAAGCGAAATCGGTTGTAAGATAATATTAAACAAGCGTTAGGTCAAGGAATATCGCAGGAGATTCAGAGCAACGGATCAAACAACTATTCAGGCAATGATTAAGCATAAATCTAGAACTTAAACACTAAGATAATATCAATCCACTCTTGTGGTACCAATATCTTTGTCTATCAACCTAGAAATCCTAACTCTCGCTGGTACTAGAAATCGTAGACAAGCATTAAGGATAGGTTTAATATGTTCACAATTCTCAATACATCTACTCTCGCAGGTAATAGTTAAATTGCTCACCAATGTTCTTTCTAGCAACCTAGCAACTCTCCCTGTCTAAGTTAAACCAAATTTCATAAGATCAAGTGATCAATTCGATCTAAGCATTAAGAACAACAAGGGTGAAGATATTGATTTGAATAGCCTATTTGTGTTTAACCCTAAAGCTCATGAATTCCTTTGACAAACCTTAACCTAACTAAGAGGTCTACTCAGACATGATTAAAGAAGAAAACAAAGAGATTATAAAGTTCATCATAAAAGCTTGAATAGATAATGAAAGCTGAATATAAACTTAAAAGAACTTAATTAAAGCATAAACATAAAGACTGAAAGTAAAGCATAAATATAAAGACTGAAAGTAAAGCATAAATATAAAGACTGAAAGTAAAGCATAAATATAAGAACTGAAAGTAAAACTTAATTAAAGCATAAATGTATAAAGCTTAAAAGAAACTAAATAAAACTTAATAAAAGCATAAACATAAAACTTAAAACTGAAGAAGAAGCTATGCTTTGAAGCTATAGAAGAGAGGAGGAAGAAGAAGGTGTGTTTTGAAGTTGATGTTGTGGGTCCATTATATAGGCCAAGGTGAAGGGGAGTAGGTGAAGAGGGGAACGGTCGTTCTTGGTGTAGAACGATCGTTCTCCATGGTCGATCGAAGTAGGAAGAGTAGGTGGACTTGGGAACGATCGTTCCCTTCGTAGAACGGTCGTTCCTTAGTGTTTTTGCCGGGGAACGATCGTTCTGTTGTGGAGAACGGTCGTTCCTCAGTGTTTTTGTCGGCATGGTTGGTGAATGAGGGAACGGGCTGCATGGGATGGAACGATCGATCTTCGGTTTTTGTCGGCAGGGTTGGTGGATGAGGGAACGACCGTTCCTTGGAGGGAACGATCGTTCTCCATGGTCGTTCCATGGAAAGGAACGGTCGTTCCTTTGCTTGGGACCGTTCCTTTGCTTGGCTCTCTTGTGTTTGGTCCTTTTCTCGTTTTTCCGTCTTAACTTGACTCGAACATGTCCGTAAACGCCAAACTCCTTCGGAACTCCATGAAATCTGTAAAAACACTCAAAACAATAGAAAAGACTCGAAAAACTAACGAAAGATGCAAATCAAAACTCAAACCGAATACTAAAAACGAATCAAAATACGTTAAAAACACGTAATATCAACTCCCCCCAACTAAAACCTTTGCTTGTCCCCAAGCAAAACCAGATATTTTACAAAGAGGAGAGGTTAGAAAAACGTGTGAAACTTGTAAAACTTATAGGACCATACTCTAAGTCAATTGCCCGTAAACCGCATTCGCAAAGTTCAGATCAAACCGTACTTCATTGTACTTCTCCATAACCGTAGTAAATGAGTGAAATTTCATGATCAAGCAGAACTCAATATTTAACATTCATTATCAAATCCGTGTACTCTCACAAAGGGAATATCTAACACGTTATGGTCCAGGTATCAAGGTTGGTATTTGGTGGCTCAAGTGTTTCGGTTTCTTTTAGCAATATAAACAGATGCAAATCATTATGCAAAATCACCGTGAGACACAGACCAATTAGGAGGTACACAACTCTCCTTAACTCTAATCCTTCTACCCTTTTTTAACTGAGTCACAAACAAGAACATAATTTCTCTTAACGTTTCATGAAATTTAAAGATATTACCTTGACGACTTTCCCGGTTCCTTCTGTTTTTTTTTTTTAATTTTCTTTTTCTTTTTTAATTTTTACATATCGGAGAATGGAACCGGTTAGTCTCTAAGATCTGCATCAAAAGAATTTTAACAATGTAAGCTTATTTCTTGAATGTGAATAAAATCCTCTACCCTTTTTAAAAGTTCACCCTCTTTTGAAACGAAAATTTTCAATGAATATATTCAAAGAGAGAGATCACATTTCTAGACACATCCCATGAGTTTAATCAGAAATAGACCACCTATCTAGACACAGTCCTAAAGAAAAGTTGTGTCGGTCCGTATACTCCATAGTTTTTGCACATGAATGCAATGACAATAAACGAAGAAAAGTGGGTTTCAACATGGAAATGGTAAGGGTGTGGTACTAGACTAAGATAAGTCTAGCCATTTGGAGTTAGCAAAGATTGGTAGAAATGATGCAAAGAAAACTCCAAATGTAAAATCCAATATATGATTATCAACCCCCTAAGTGAGATAAATTAAGTCCATATTAAGTTCTAATAATTTGATTAAGTTCAGATGATTTGAGAAATTCACTAAATGATCAAGTTATGGATTTTTCTGCGTTTCCAAACTATCTTCAAACAATGCTAAACAGTCCTAAGGCAATGACATCGGACATGTTGCAATTCCAAAAAGTTTAACAATTTCACACATTGTTTTGACTCGATAAATGTTTTTTTTTTTTTTATTCTTTTTGAAAATTTAAACACACCAAAATAAAATATAAAACATCCACAAAACACATCGTTAGTACACAAATGAATCCCTCCCCCAGACTTGTTTTTAACCGTCCCGGTTAAAACAAATCTGAATGAGAAACCCGCAAACTCATAAATAAAATAAAAATGTCCTAAATGGATTTGACAGTGGTGTAGGGACAAGAAAACTTACCTAAAGACGTGCACCCCCTTCTATTTATTTATTTTTTTTAATTCTTTTTTTTTTCTTTCTCTTTTTTGAATAGTATGAAATAAAGAAAAACAAAACCAAAAATCAATAGCAAAAGAAAATAAAAGAAAAACACTTACCAGTGGGTTGCCTCCCACCAAGCGCTTGGTTTGAGTCGTTAGCTTGACTTTGGTGCCATGTATCAATCAGGTTGGGCTTGAGAGCTTGCTCCAAAATAAGCTCCATAATCAGGCATCCTCATGTTCAGAACCGTACTCAGCATTCCATTCACAACACCAATACCCTTCTCTTTCAACTCTGATGGAAGAATAGCTCTAACTCTAGAGAAAGGTTTAGGATGGCCTTTGCACTTCACCTTGTAGTCAACCGAGTTTCCATCATATCCTTGAGGGATCAAAGTCATTTGAGGACCTCCCGTAATCTTTTTGTACGGCACATTTTCTTGTGTTTTTGCCTTCTCCCTAGATTTCCCGGGTGGTGGAGCAGGTGTTTGCGGGATCGGAGCACGTGCTTCCTCTCTATCCACTGCTGAGATGCAAGAGGCGCGTGTGGTTGTTCCTATGGGAACGGCTTTGTAGAAGACCTTTTTGTCGACCTTGGAGAAACAGACTCGCTTATTCGGCATATCAATGATTGCACCCACTTTAGCCATGAATGGTCTTCCGAGAAGCAAATGCATATCATACCCTTCTTGCATCTCCGCAACCTGAAAATCGGTTGGAACTAGGCAATTCCCTATTTGGACAGGTAGATCGTGAATGCTGCCAGACGATGTTGTTGAGGAGGAGTTTGCAAATCGAAGATTCATTCGACTAGGCCTTATCTCAAAGATTCTCAACTTCTCTGCAAGAGCTTTTGACATGAGATTGACACTAGACCCAGAATCACAAAGGGCTTCTTTGAAGTTAACTCCTGTAATGGAGCATGGGACCAAGAACTTTCCAGGATCTTCAACCTTAGGTAATACCTTCAATGGTGGTGGTGTACTCCTTGCTTCTACAAAGATCGCTTTAATCTCTTCCTGAGTCTCTCTGCAGTTCCAAAAGAAATCAAGTATGGGGCGATTTTCTAAGGCTTCTTCAAAAGAGATTTCCTTAGGAATCCTTCTCACCATCTTGTTGAAATCAGCTAGCTTCTCTGCACTGATAGACCCCCTCTAATCTCTAGGTGGAATTGGATAAGGCACTTTAGGAATGTAAACCCTCGCTGGAGGATTTTTTGCAAGTTTGGTGGGAGCATCTCGGGGGAGCATGTGCTCGTTGGATGGGGGCACGTGCTCCGTCGCCACTTCTTTTCCTTTTGCCGATATTGAAGTTGAGGTCGCTGTATGGTGGAGCGTCTTTCCGCTTCTCAATTCGATGGCGTTGACGAAATCCTTCCTAGGTGTTTCAGTCTTTCCAGGCAGAGCTCCTGGTGTCCTTTTGATAGCCTCAGCCGTCTGTGCAATCTGAACGTCGAGCTGCTTCATATGAGTCCATACAGCTTCATATTTTTCATTGAGGTCCACGTACATTGTATCAACCTTAGCATTGATCTCAGATGCTGCCTTTTGCTCACCCGCCAGTAGTTGTTGCATCATGTTCTTCAGCTCGTCTTGGGAGTTAGATGCATGAGCTTGAAAGCTCTGATTCTCCATACAGCCTCCATTCAAGTAGTTCACCTCAGCATACGGCTCATTGCTTTTGTTCGTACAAAGCTGGACACTTCTCAGATTTCTTTTTAACAACAAGTCCACTTTTGCTGCTAGCTCATCAATCTTCTGCGATTCAACACTGTTGATGCATCTAGGCTCATCATACTCATGGCAGCGATTTCTAGAACTTGTAGCCAAGTTCTCAATCAGCTCAAACGCACCCTCCTTGGACCTTGTATAAAAATCGCCATTGCTGGCTGTATTCAAAGCATTCTTATGGTCCCAGTTAACACCATCGTAGAAAGTGCTCAGGATCTGCTCATCGCTGAACCCATGGTGAGGGCAATCTCTGCGGTACTCCTTGTACCTTTCCCAAGCTGCGCAAAAAGCTTCTCCAGACTGCTGTTGGAACGAAGAGATCTTGTTCCTCAGAGCTGCGGTTTTAGACTTGGTGTAGAACTTGTCCAAGAATGCCGATCTAGCCTCAGCCCATGTCGCCAAAGATCTAGGTGGTAATGACTTCAGCCAGCGTGAAGCTTTTTCCGCAAGAGAGAAAGGGAAAAGCTTGCACTTCAGGAAATCCGGAGGTACACAACTCGAACCGGTTGTGCTACAGATTTCTTCGAAATCGTCAATATGGTCCATCGGGTTTTCTGCAGGTAAGCCGTGAAACAAGTGTTGCTTCACCAAGGCGATCATATGAAATTTGATCTCGTAGTCCTGCCTCTGAATTGTGGGTGGAATGATGGCGGCTCTGTTTTGGTAGTAAGCATGAGGCGCATGAATATCCCCAATGGCAGGCTTTTGTTGTGGTTGTAGCTGCTGTTGCAACTGTTGCATCTGCTGTTCTATCCTTCGAATTTCAGCAGCTACATAGCCACTAGCAGCTCGCTCGTCGGTTTCGTCGCCCATGTTGGCTGGATCCGACTTCTTCTTCTAATCAGCTCGTTCTAACCTTGCTATCTCCTGATTGTCCTGAAACACACAAGAGAAGAAAAGAGGAACAAGTTAGTAAATCTTAGACTAAAAATTTCGCCGAAAACCAAAGGTGAAAATTTGGTCCCCGGCAACGGCGCCAAAAACTTGATACACGAGTTTTAAACCCTTATTTCCTACTGCAAGTGCACAGCATACGAAGTAGTATTTAGGGGTCGATCCCACGAAGACCAGTTTTCACACTTTGATATATTGAGCTAAATCAAAAGCTAAGACAATTCAATATTTTTTGGTTTTTGTAAGTAACAAGTAATGAAAGCGAAATCGGTTGTAAGATAATATTAAACAAGCGTTAGGTCAAGGAATATCGCAGGAGATTCAGAGCAACGGATCAAACAACTACTCAGGCAATGATTAAGCATAAATCTAGAACTTAAATACTAAGATAATATCAATCCACTCTCGTGGTACCAATATCTTTGTCTATCAACCTAGAAATCCTAACTCTCGCTGGTACTAGAAATCGTAGACAAGCATTAAGGATAGGTTTAATATGTTCACAATTCTCAATACATCTACTCTCGCAGGTAATGGTTAAATTGCTCACCAATGTTCTTTCTAGCAACCTAGCAACTCTCGCTGTCTATGTTAAACCAAATTTCATAAGATCAAGTGATCAATTCGATCTAAACATAAGAACAACAAGGGTGAAGATATTGATTTGAATAGCCTATTTGTGTTTAACCCTAAAGCTCATGAATTCCTTTGACAAACCTTAACCTAACTAAGAGGTCTACTCAGACATGATTAAAGAAGAAAACAAAGAGATTATAAAGTTCATCATAAAAGCTTGAATAGATAATGAAAGCTGAATATAAACTTATAAGAACTTAATTAAAGCATAAACATAAAGACTGAAAGTAAAGCATAAATATAAAGACTGAAAGTAAAGCATAAATATAAAGACTGAAAGTAAAGCATAAATATAAGAACTGAAAGTAAAACTTAATTAAAGCATAAATGTATAAAGCTTAAAAGAAACTAAATAAAACTTAATAAAAGCATAAACATAAAACTTAAAACTGAAGAAGAAGCTATGCTTTGAAGCTAGAGAAGAGAGGAGGAAGAAGAAGGTGTGTTTTGAAGTTGATGTTGTGAGTCCATTATATAGGCCAAGGTGAAGGGGAGTAGGTGAAGAGGGGAACGGTCGTTCTTGGTGTAGAACGATCGTTCTCTATGGTCGATCGAAGTAGGTGGAGTAGGTGGACTTGGGAACGATCGTTCCCTTCGTAGAACGGCCGTTCCTTAGTGTTTTTGCGGGGAACGATCGTTCTGTTGTGGAGAACGGTCGTTCCTCAGTGTTTTTGTCGGCATGGTTTGTGAATGAGGGAACGGGCTGCATGGGATGGAACGATCGATCTTCGGTTTTTGTCGGCAGGGTTGGTGGATGAGGGAACGACCTTTCCTTGGAGGGAACGATCGTTCTCCATGGTCGTTCCATGGAAAGGAACGGTCGTTCCTTTGCTTGGCTCTCTTGTGTTTGGTCCTTTTCTCGTTTTTCCGTCTTAACTTGACTCGAACATGTCCGTAAATGCCAAACTCCTTCGGAACTCCATGAAATCTGTAAAAACACTCAAAACAATAGAAAAGACTCGAAAAACTAACGAAAGATGCAAATCAAAACTCAAACCGAATACTAAAAACGAATCAAAATACGTTAAAAACACGTAATATCAAATAGAAAGAGAGAATGTAGCCAATAAAAAAAGAGATGTAAAATCAAAACCCTCGTGAGATCTATAGGAAATAGTTAGAAAAATGGAAAATCTTACCATTGCAAAAATTTGGAAGTCAAAAGTAAAAAGAATAGTTAGAACAATTGAGAAATATAAAAAAAGATTTCTAAAATAATACAGAAACATGGTTATATAAAAAAATGTAAACAATTTAAAATATATTTCTCATGAAACTAAGGACTAAAGATTTATCCCTCTTTAAATTAAAAAATTATTAATTTATCTATAAATTAATACCTCTATAAATTAATAAAATTCTCCTGTCCCAACGTTGTTAATATATAGAGGTTTTACTGTAGATTGAAAAACATTCTGAATCCACCACAACATGATAGACAGAAGGACCGGTTTAATTGGCGTTGAAAACCCCAATCATGCATTTAATACTTTTTGGATTATGATGTACTACATTCACGGTCAGTCAATGTTGAATTATTTTGGGTTTCGGATCTCAAAAAGGGTATTAATGTTAAAAACCATTCGTCGATGGACTCATAAACTGGCCCAATAGAGATTATGTTATAACCGGTTTTTAGGTTTAGATTAAGTCTTAACCATTCCTTGTTAGACAAGGAATAGGTTTATGGAATATTTCCTTATATCTCCTTGTGTAAACCTATATATATAAGACTCTTTGGTCTAAGTAATAATACACAAAAAACATTCGATTCACAGCACGTTATCAGCACGAAACTCTCAAACCCTAGCTATCAGCTGCCGAGCACAAACCCTAAGATCCGACCGCCCCCGCCGTCTTTCTCTTTGCCGCCGGCCGCCGTCTTCAACAAAGGAGACTTCTGATTCTTTGCTTGAGGTTTTGTAGCTGTTTTCCGAGGTTTTTAGCTCCCGGTGCATACCAGTTCAATCTCAAAAGGTGATCAAGGTAAATCCCTAAACTAAGAATAAAGAAAAATCGAATCTGACCTAAGAAAACCTAAACCCTAAAAATCGATTCTCTCTTTCAAACTTGTTTGTTCTTGATAAACCAATACTTGAAATTGAATCTAAGCTCAAGACAAGACCTTAAAATCGGTTGATTGTTTCAAACTCGTTTGATCTCTTAAAACATCAAAACCGAATTTGACCTAAGCAGATATCAAACCCTAAATCTCGGATTGCTTGATGAACTTGATTGAAATCGATTGATGGACTTGCTTGCATAAATCGTTTGCTTGCTTTTGCTTGGATTGATTCTTTTGTTTGCATGATTAAACCAAAAAACCAAAGATTGTAGATTGTTTACAAATCGGATTGCATATACATGTTGTTAAAACCGAATTTGAATCCATCCTTGAAATCGCATACTTGTATATCATCTCTTGTTTTTCGGGTGCTTGTTTCATGAGTTAGGGTTGATAGATTGGTTGCTGCATAAACTCATAAAAATCGAAAACACTAAGAGAAAGAGAAGATGAAAATCGAATTGCTAAAACCCTAATCCTATTCCAAATAGGAAATTCTAATCCCTTCCTTTTAAAGAAAAGGAAAGTTTGAGAATATCATTTTCCTTGTGCATGATTATCCTTTTATTGTTTAATTAATTGTTTTAGGATTAATCTTGCATAAAAGAAATTGTTAAAAATCGAAAATACAATTGCATAAACACCTAACTAAAATCGGCCACATATAGAAATTTGTTTGATTGCATGATTGTTTGGTCACATGAAGTTTAAAATCGGATCATGAAAATCGGCCATCATTCTAAGGCCATGATTTTATTAAAAGTCCTAAGAGAAAGTTGAAAAAGAGATATGACCATCAAAGAACGGTCGTATTGCCTAAGGCCAAATTGGATTGGTTGAACTTGAGGTTCATGGACTTTAAGTCCGTGGACGAGTACAACTCAGCCTTGTTCAAGATAGTTTCCATAGAGATCAAAGGAATTACGGCCGTGGACATGGTGGAAAAGAAGGGTGTGGTCGCAACAATTACCACCCCTATGGTCGAGGCAAAGGCCGTAACGACTGCGGATTCCAAGAGGACTCTAACCATGACCGTAGCTGTGGAAATGGCCGCAGATATCAATCCGGACATCAGTCCGACCCGACCTAATCCATTTGCCATCGTTGTGGGATGAGTAATCATTGGGCCAAGACTTGCAGGACTCCCAAACATCTTGTGGAACTCTATCAAGAGAGTCTTAAAGGGAAGAATCCCGGGGCCAATATGATCCAGCATGAGCATGACATTGAGGGCGATTTTGATCCTGAAAAGAACGATCAAATGGACGCCGAAAAGAATGATCTCATGGATTATGAGACTTCCGATTGCTTAAAGTGATTTAGCCTCTGAGTTATATTTGTTTTGTTGCTTTTATGTTTGCTTTGATTTTATGTCTTTGGATTCTTTTCTTTGGTTTTTAATGAATAATTTAAGGCTTTTAAGACCTAAATTCTTGTTTTATAAAGTATGGACGAGTTCGTGGTGGATAGTGGGTCAAGCCACACGATTCTAAAAGATAAGAGATACTTCATAAAACTTACACTCAAAAGGCAAACATAAGTACTATAGTAAGACTGGCCGGCCTGATAGAAAGCTATGGCGAGGCCAACATTTTAATGCCTAAATGCACGCATCTAGAAATCTCAGATGCATTGTTTTCACCTAGCTCAAATCGAAACTTATTGAGTTTTAAAGACATTCGTTTGAATGGTCTTCATGTGGAAACAATGGGCGGAGGAAACAGAGAATTTCTTCAGATAGTTAAAATTGCCCAAGGCCAAAAAAAAGTCCTTGAGACTATACCTGCTATCGACCAAGGGGAACAATCGTTCTACACCTAGAACGACCGTTCCCCGTCTCACCTACTCCCCTCACCTTGGCCTATAAATACAACTCACTCTTGATGTTAAAAATCACACCTTCTTCTTCCTCCTCTCTTCTCTAGCTTCAAAGCATAGCTTCTTCTTCAGTTTTAAGTTTTATGTTTATGCTTTTATTAAGTTTTATTTAGTTTCTTTTAAGCTTTATACATTTATGCTTTAATTAAGTTTTACTTTCAGTTCTTATATTTATGCTTTTACTTTCAGTCTTTATATTTATGCTTTACTTTCAGTCTTTATATTTATGCTTTACTTTCAGTCTTTATGTTTATGCTTTAATTAAGTTCTTATAAGTTTATATTCAGCTTTCATTATCTATTCAAGCTTTTATGATGAACTCTATAATCATGTTGTTTTCTTCTTTAATCATGTATGAGTAGATCTCTTAGTTAGGTTAAGGTTTGTCAAAGGAATTCATGAGCTTTAGGGTTAAACACAAATAGGCTATTCAAATCAATATCTTCACCCTTGTTGTTCTTAATGCTTAAATCGAATTGATCATTTGATTTTATGATATGAGGTTAATTTAGACAACGACAGTTGCTAGGTTGCTAGAATAAACATTGGTGAGCAATTTAACCATTACCTACGACAGTAGATGTAGTGAGAATTGTGAACAAGTCGAACCTATCCTTAATGCTTGTTTACGATTTCTAGTACCAACGACAGTTAGGATTTCTAGATCGTTAGACAAAGTTATTGATACCACGACAGTGGATTGATATTATCTTTATGTTTGAGTTCTAGACTTGTGCTTAAACACTGCCTGAATAGTTGTTTGATCCGTCGCTCTGAATCTCCTGCGATATTCCTTGACCTAACGCCTGTTAAAATTATCTTACAACCGATTTCACTTTCATTACTAGTTAATAAAAAAACCCAAAAACATATTTGAATTGTCTTAGCTTTTAATTTAGCTCAATATATCAAAGTGTGAAAACTGGTCTTCGTGGGATCGACCCCTAAATACTACTTCGTATGCTGTGCACTTGCTGTAGGAAATAAGGGTTTAAAACTCGTGTATCAAGTTTTTGGCGCCGTTGCCGGGGAGCAAATTTTTCGCCTTTGGTTTACGGCTGAATTATCAGACTAAGAACTTTACTAAACTCGTTTTCTTTTCTTCTTTGTTTTTGTGTTTCAGGTGCATGTCCCCAAGGAGCACAAGGAGCAGAAACAACGAGGATCTTGTTAGCTTATCAAACGAGGAGTTAGCAAGAGCAGAACGAGGGAACAGGCAGAGACGTAACATACCTGTTCCGGAACCAGAAACAACTGACACCGCCAACTCAGATATGGGCGGACAAGCAGACATCGCAGCTCAGCTGCTACAACTTCAGACAGCCATGGAGCAGCTTCGCATGCAACAGGAGAGGCAACTCATTGCACAACCTGCCTTCGGAGACAAAGATGCGGCTCACACATACTATCAGGATCGATCTGCGATCGTTACCCCGTCCATCCAGAGGCAAGATTACGAAATCAAACCTCAAATGATCGGCCTCGTGAAGCAACACCTGTTCCACGGTCTGCCTGCTGAGATTCCGATGGATCACATCGAGAACTTTGAAGAGATCTGTAGCACAACCGGCTCCAATGGTGTGCATCCAGATTTCCTGAAGTGCAAGCTTTTCCCTTTCTCTCTTACGGGAAAAGCATCACGGTGGTTAAAATCTTTACCACCAGGCTCTCTACCGACTTGGGCTAGTGCACGAGCAGCCTTCTTGGATAAGTTCTACACGAAATCCAAGACCGCAGCCTTGAGGAACAAGATATCCTCATTCGAGCAACAGTCCGGCGAATCCTTCAACGAAGCATGGGAGCGGTTTAAGGAGTACAAGCGCGAGTGCCCTCACCACGGGTTTAGTGACGAGCAGCTGCTCAGCACCTTCTATGACGGAGTAGATTGGGACTACAGAAATGCCCTGAACGCAGCTAGTAACGGTGACTTCTACACTAAGTCAAAGGAAGGAGCCCTGGAGCTGATCGAGAACCTAGCCGCAAGTTCCAGCAACAAAAGCCCGGAGTACGACAGAAAGAAGGTCAATAGTGTGGACTCCAAGAAGATTGATGAGCTTGCAGCCATGGTTAACCTTTTGCTAAAAAAGAACCAGAAGTCAGTCCACTTTGTGGACGAGAATGGGGAAGCACCTATCGCTCAAGCCTACGAGGAAGAAACCGGGAATGATCAGATGGAGGTGAATTATGTGACGGGACAGAGTTTCGGGCAGAACCGCGGTTTCAACAACCAAGGCTTCAACACTCATCCAAACCTGTCCTACAGGAGCACCAATGTGGAGAATCCGCAGGATCAGGTATATCCTAAGCAAGGAGGAAATCAGCCACAGATGGGCTTTCAGAAGAACTACCCCAACAACTACCAGAACCGGTCATTCGTTCCAAATCAGAACCGTTTCCAAGGAGGGAATCAGACAAGGCAGCCTTTCACAAACTCACAGCCCCAGCCTTTCACAAACCAGCAGCCTTCATCTTCAGCAACCGGCTCCCAAGACGAGCTGAAGAACATGATGCAGCAGATGATGGCGAGTCAACAAAAGGCGGCAGCAGAGATCAACTCCAAAGTTGACATTATGTATGGTGATCTTAGTGGGAAATATGAGGCTGTATGGACCCACATGAAGCAACTGGATATTCAGATTGCACAAACCGCCGAGTCTATAAAAAGAACACCTGGAACTCTGCCTGGAAAAGCTGAAGCACCTAGGAAGGAGTTTGTCAACGCCATCGAGCTAAGGAGCGGGAAAACATTGAATTCGGAAACAACTTCCGGATCGGCAAAAGGGAAAGAAGTGACAACCGAGCACACTGGTCCGTCAACCGAGCACATGCCCAGCCAAGAAACTCCAACAACTTCGGCCAACAATCCAGAAGCAAGGGTATACAAACCCAAGGTCCCATACCCTGTACCACCCAAGAAGTCTCGCAAGGACTTAGAGGATGCTAAATGCAGAGAGATGCTCAGAGACCTAACCGTGAAGCTGCCCCTCACGGATGCCGTTCAGATGATACCTGCTCTCAAACGGTATATGAAAACCCTAGTCTCCGGAAAAGTAGCTGAGGAGGAAAACATGATGGTAGTCTCCAAAGAATGCAGTGCTGTTCTGCAGAACAAGGTCCCTAAGAAGAGAAGCGATCCTGGGAGATTCGTTTTATCAATCAAGATCGGCCCCATGACGTTTGCATGCTCTCTGTGCGATCTCGGTTCCAATGTCAACCTTATGCCATACTCTGTGGCAAAAAGGTTAGGGTTCACAAATTTCAAACCCACGCGCATCTCATTGGTCTTCGCAGACAGATCAACAAAACTTTCGGTGGGTATGTTAGAGGATCTTCATGTGCGAATTGGAGACACACTCATCCCAGCTGATTTCGTGGTTCTAGAGCTTGAAGAAGAACCGAAGGACCCTCTGATTCTTGGCCGACCATTCTTATGCACAGCTGGTGCAATAATCGATGTACAGAATGGAGTGATTGACCTTCAGCTAGGCGACATGGTGATGTCATTCGAGATGGACAAATTGTTGAAAAAACCGATGATGGATGGACAGACCTTCACTGTGGAAGGCGTGGATGATGTATATGATGAGGCAGCTGAAGAGCTTCTGTGCCCGGATCCTCTTGAAACCGCTCTAACTATGGCTGAAAGAGAGCATGGTTTCCTGAGCGAGGATGCCGACAGCTTTGCCAAGATGCTAGATTCCAGCCAGAGAATGGAGCAGATGGTGGTGTACATGAGCCTGGAAGATGAGGAGAACTCGGCAGAAACAGACGGAGCACCCGCTCCAATCCCGCGAACACCTGCTCAGCCACTTGATCCGATAGACAGCCCTTGGAGCGAATTAAAAGCACCCAAACTGGAGCTCAAAAATCTTCCAGCCAGGCTCAGGTACGCATTCCTTGGAACAAACTCTACTTACCCGGTGATTGTGAATGCTGATTTGAATAATGTGGAAGTAGCTTTACTTTTATGCGAGCTTAGGAAGTATAGAAAGGCTATAGGGTATTCACTTGATGATATTACTGGCATCTCCCCTGATCTTTGCATGCATAGGATACATCTAGACAATGAATCGAGGAGTTCTATAGAACATCAGAGAAGATTAAATCCAAATTTGAAAGATGTTGTTAAAAAGGAGATAATGAAACTTCTAGAAGCCGGTGTAATTTATGCTATTTCTGATAGTACTTGGGTTAGTCCAGTTCATGTAATTCCTAAGAAAGGTGGAATCACTGTGATAAAAAATGATAGGAATGAACTGATACCGACTAGGACCATAACCGGCCATAGAATGTGCATAGATTATCGCAAACTAAATGCTGCAACTCGCAAGGATCACTTCCCTTTGCCCTTTATTGATCAAATGCTTGAAAGACTTGCAAACCATCCATACTACTGTTTTTTAGATGGTTATTCAGGTTTCTTTCAGATCCCCATCCATCCGGACGACCAGGAGATGACAACATTCACATGTCCTTATGGCACATTCGCTTACCGGCGCATGCCATTCGGATTGTGCAATGCTCCGGCAACTTTCCAGCGATGCGTGATGTCCATCTTTTCCGACTTTATCGAAGACATAATGGAGGTGTTCATGGATGACTTCTCGGTGTATGGAGACTCTTTCTCTCACTGTTTATCTAATCTATGCAGGGTACTTCAGCGATGTGAGGAAAAACACCTAGTTCTAAATTGGGAGAAGTGTCACTTCATGGTCAGGAATGGGATTGTACTTGGGCATCGCATATCAGAAGATGGCATCGAGGTGGATAAAGCTAAGATCGAGGTTATGATGAACCTACAGCCACCTACTTCTGTCAAGGGGATCCGCAGTTTTCTGGGACATGCAGGCTTCTATCGCAGGTTCATCAAGGATTTTTCAAAGATAGCCAGACCCCTCACGAGGCTGTTGTGCAAGGAGGTGCAGTTCGAATTTGATAGCAACTGTCTTGAGGCTTTTCATACGATCAAAGGAGCATTGGTCAGCGCACCCATTGTGCAGCCACCAGACTGGAGCCTACCCTTCGAGGTTATGACGGATGCTAGCGACTATGCTGTTGGTGCAGTTCTCGGCCAGAGGAAAGACAAGAAGCTCCACGTTATCTACTACGCCAGTCGCACATTGGATGATGCTCAGTGCAAGTATGCTACGACAGAAAAGGAGCTTCTGGCCGTCTTCTTCGCCTTTGAGAAATTTCGGTCCTATCTCGTTGGATCAAAGGTTATAGTTCATACTGATCATGCAGCACTCAAGTATCTGCTGACCAAGAAAGACGCTAAGCCGCGGCTACTCAGGTGGATTCTCCTACTTCAAGAATTCGACCTGGAGATCAAGGACAAGAAGGGAATAGATAATGGAGCTGCCGACCATTTATCTAGGATGCGGATTGATGAAGAACTCCCACTCAATGACAGCCTCCCTGAAGAACAGGTTTACTCGATCGGAGTATTCCAAATCGAGGAAACACATGCTCCCACCAGCGAGCACCTGCTCAGTCCGAATTCTGCAACCAAACCGAAAGCAGCCAACATCCTCAGATTCCTTGGTTTGGTGAGATTGCGAATTACCTAGCTGCTGATCTAGAACCTCACGGTTTTGTGGGCAACAAAAGAAGAAATTCCTAAAAGATATCCGCCATTACTTCTGGGATGAGCCGTACCTGTACAAGCATTGCCCAGATGGAGTATTCAGACGTTGCATGGCTGAGGAGGAGATACCGGAGATTCTGTTTCACTGTCATGGCTCTTCCTATGCCGGACACTTCGCTACTTTCAAGACAGTCTCCAAGGTCCTGCAAGCCGGGTATTGGTGGCCAACAATGTTTAAAGACGCTCAGCGCTTTATCTCTAGATGCGATTCATGCCAGCGACAGGGCAACATCAGCAAGCGCAATGAGATGCCACAGAACTTCATTCTCGAAGTGGAGGTCTTTGACGTATGGGGGATTGATTTTATGGGACCATTCCCATCTTCCTTCGGGAATGAGTACATACTCGTGGCTGTTGACTATGTGTCTAAATGGGTTGAGGCATTGGCGAGTCCCACGAACGATGCAAAGGTGGTGATCAAGATGTTCAAATCTATCATTTTCCCGAGGTTTGGTGTTCCGCGCGTTGTCATCAGCGATGGAGGCTCTCACTTCATCAACAAGATTTTCGAAAATCTATTGCGCAAGAATGGTGTAAAACACAAAGTCGCAACGCCTTACCATCCGCAAACGAGTGGGCAAGTGGAGATATCTAACCGAGAAATCAAGAGCATACTTCAGAAAACGGTGAACACAACTCGGAAGGACTGGGCTTCCAAGCTAGACGAAGCTCTATGGGCTTACAGGACCGCCTACAAAACGCCTCTCGGGACCACTCCCTTCCACCTTGTTTACGGAAAAGCCTGTCACCTCCCCGTCGAGCTTGAGTTCAAAGCCGCATGGGCTGTTAAGCTGCTCAACTATGACATCAAACCAGCTTCGGAAAGACGCATGATGCAGCTACACGAACTCCAGGAGATTAGGCATCTCGCATACGACAACTCAAAGATTTATAAGGAGCGAACCAAGGCATACCACGACAAGCGCATACTGGCTCGCAACTTCGCTCCCAACGACCAAGTTCTACTCTTCAACTCTCGGCTGAAGCTGTTTCCCGGGAAGTTACGATCAAGATGGTCTGGGCCTTTTACAATCAAGGAAGTCCGACCTTATGGAGCTGTGGTATTGCTGGACGAAAAGGGGAGAGAATTCGTTGTCAATGGTCAGCGTTTGAAGCCGTACCTCGCTGATTCAACCATCACACAAGGGGAATCCTTTCCTCTAAGCGACCCACCTCAAGCATAATCAGCTCTCCACGTCAAGCTTAGAGACGTAAAACAAGCGCTTTCGTGGGAGGCAACCCACCAGGTAACATGTAAAATAGCGTGAAGTTTTTTCGTTCTTATTCTATTTACGTTTCTTGTTTTGTTTAAGATTGTTTTTGCAGGTTTTTATTAAATGTTGAGCGGATGACAGATAGAGAGCATCACCGATAGCTCCACCAGCGACCACTGAGATGTGGTTATTTCTATCACCCTTGTTATATCCATTTTTATTTTATGCTACTTTTATTTTATTTTACGGGTTTCTCTTTCAGTTTTGTTTCAACCGGGACGGTTAAAAACAAGTCTGGGGGAGGGATTTATTTGTGTACTAACATTGTGTTTTATTGATGTTTACTTCTTATGTTTTATTTTGGTGTGTTTAGATTTTCAAAAACTAAAAAACAAAAAAAAATATTTTGGTGTGTTTAGATTTACTTCTTATGTTTTATTTTGGTGTGTTTAGATTTTCAAAAACTAAAAAACAAAAAAAAAATATTTTTATCAAGTCAAAACAGTGTGTGATTTTGTTAAAACTTTTTGGAATTGCAACATGTTCGATGTCATTACCTTAAGACTGTTTAGCATTGTTTGAGGATAGTTTGGAAACGCAGAAAAATTCATAACTTGATCATTTAGTGAATTTCTCAAATCATCTGAACTTAATCGAATTATCGGAACTTAATATGGACTTAATTTATCTCACTTAGGGGGTTGATAATCATATATTGGATTTTACATTTGGAGTTTTCTTTGCATCAATTTTTACCAATCTTTGCTAACTCCAAATGGCTAGACTTATCCTTAGTCTAGTACCACACCCTTACCATTTCCATGTTGAAACCCACTTTTCTTCGTTTACTGTCATTGCATTCATGTGCAAAAACTATGGAGTATACGGACCGACACAACTTTTCTTTAGGATTGTGTCTAGATAGGTGGTCTCTTTCTGATTAAACTCATGGGATGTGTTTAGAAATGTGATCTCTCTCTTTGAACATATTCATTGAAAATTTTCGTTTCAAAAGAGGGTGAACTTTTAAAGGGTAGAAGGTTTTATTCACATTCAAGAAATAAGCTTACATTGTTGATGTTCTTTTGATGCAGATCTTAGAGACTAACCGGTTCCACTCTCCGATATATATAAAAAAAAAAAAAAAAGAAAGAAAAAAGAAGAATAAAAATTATTTGCATTACAGAAAAGAAAACGGAAGGAACCGGGAAAGTCTAGGTAATATCGTTAAATTCCATAAAATGTTAAAAGAAATTAATCATGTTCTTGATTTGTGACTTGTTAAAAAAGGGTAGAAGGATTAGAGTTAAGGAGAGTTGTGTACCTCCTAATTGGTCTGTGTCTCACGGTGATTTTGCATAATGATTTGCATCCGTTTATATTGCTAAAAGAAACCAAAACACTTGAGCCACCAAATACCAACCTTGATACCTAGACCATAACGTGTTAGATATTCCCTTTGTGAGAGTACACGCATTTGATAATGAATGTTAAATATTAAGTTCTGCTTGATCATGAGATTTCATTTATTTGCTACGGTTATGGAGAAGTACAATGAAGTACGGTTTGATCTGAACTTTGCGAATGCGGTTTACGGGCAATTGACTTAGAGTATGGTCCTATAAGTTTTACGAATTTCACACGTTTTTCTAACCTCTCCTCTTTGTAAGATATCTGGTTTTGCTTGAGGACAAGCAAAGGTTTTAGTTGGGGAGAGTTGATATTATGTGTTTTTAACGTATTTTGATTCGTTTTTAGTATCCGGTTTGAGTTTCTATTTACATCTTTCGTTGGTTTTTCGAGTCTTTTCTTTTGTTTTGAGTATTTTACAGATTTTATGGAGTTCCAAGGAGTTTGGCGTTTATGGACATGTTCGAGTCAAGTTGACGTGGAAAACACGAGGAAAGGACCAACTGAAGAGAACGACCATTCTTGGGACAGAACGACCCAACAGAACGATCGTTCCCTCCAAGGAACGGTCGTTCCCTCATTCACCTACCCTGCCGACAACATCACGAGATCGACCGTTCCGTTCCATGTGGTCGTTCCACACCTCACCAACTTTGCCGACAAAAACACACGGAACGACCGTTCTCTCCTCCGGAACGATCGTTCCCCGACACCGCATCTCACCTACTACGGATCGACCAAGGGGAAGATCGTTCTCCACCTAGAACGACCGTTCCCCGTCTCACCTACTCCCCTCACCTTGGCCTATAAATACAACTCACTCTTGATGTTAAAAATCACACCTTCTTCTTCCTCCTCTCTTCTCTAGCTTCAAAGCATAGCTTCTTCTTCAGTTTTAAGTTTTATGTTTATGCTTTTATTAAGTTTTATTTAGTTTCTTTTAAGCTTTATACATTTATGCTTTAATTAAGTTTTACTTTCAGTTCTTATATTTATGCTTTACTTTCAGTCTTTATATTTATGCTTTACTTTCAGTCTTTATATTTATGCTTTACTTTCAGTCTTTATGTTTATGCTTTAATTAAGTTCTTATAAGTTTATATTCAGCTTTCATTATCTATTCAAGCTTTTATGATGAACTCTATAATCATGTTGTTTTCTTCTTTAATCATGTCTGAGTAGATCTCTTAGTTAGGTTAAGGTTTGTCAAAGGAATTCATGAGCTTTAGGGTTAAACACAAATAGGCTATTCAAATCAATATCTTCACCCTTGTTGTTCTTAATGCTTAAATCGAATTGATCATTTGATTTTATGATATGAGGTTAATTTAGACAACGACAGTTGCTAGGTTGTTAGAATAAACATTGGTGAGCAATTTAACCATTACCTACGACAGTAGATGTAGTGAGAATTGTGAACAAATCGAACCTATCCTTAATGCTTGTTTACGATTTCTAGTACCAACGACAGTTAGGATTTCTAGATCGTTAGACAAAGTTATTGATACCACGACAGTGGATTGATATTATCTTTATGTTTGAGTTCTAGACTTGTGCTTAAACACTGCCTGAATAGTTGTTTGATCCGTCGCTCTGAATCTCCTGCGATATTCCTTGACCTAACGCCTGTTAAAATTATCTTACAACCGATTTCACTTTCATTACTAGTTAATAAAAAACCCAAAAACATATTTGAATTGTCTTAGCTTTTAATTTAGCTCAATATATCAAAGTGTGAAAACTGGTCTTCGTGGGATCGACCCCTAAATACTACTTCGTATGCTGTGCACTTGCAGTAGGAAATAATGGTTTAAAACTCGTGTATCAACGATCTGATTGGATTAAATGGAAAGAAGCCATAAACGTGGAGTTAAAATCTTTAAAGAAGAGAGAGGTTTTTGGTCCTATAATTCGGACACCTCATGATATAATCCCAGTTGGACATAAATGGGTCTTTGTGAGGAAGAGAAATGAATGAAGAAAAATCGTTAGGCACAAAGCACGGCTTGTCGCACAAAGATTCTCACAAAGGCCAGAAATCGATTATGAGGAGACATACTCTCATGTGGTGGATGCAGCGACTTTCCGATTCCTGATAAGTCTGGCCATAAGAGAAAAATTGGATTTACGGTTAATGGATGTTGTAACCGCGTATTTATATGGACCACTGGATAATGAAATCTATATGAGATTACCAGAGGGTATTGAGCTCAAAGATAAGAAAAGTTCTCGAGAAGAACACTGCATTAGGCTGAAAAAATCCTTGTACGGACTGAAACAGAGTGGGCGTATGTGGTACAACCGGTTAAGTGAATACTTTGTTAAGTCCGGGTATAAAAATGATCCCATCAGTCCGTGTATTTTTATAAAGAAGTTTGCAAACAAAGGATTTGTGATTATAGCAGTATACGTGGATGATTTGAACATCCTCGGAACCCCTCGTGAAATCGTCGAAACAGTAGAATACTTAAAGGCCGAATTTGAGATGAAAGACTTAGGAAAGACTAAGTTCTGTTTGGGAATACAGCTTGAGTACATCAATGATGGTATCCTTGTGCATCAAATGCATATACAAAAAAGGTACTCAAGAAATTTAACATTGACAAGGCTCACCCACTAAGCAGCCCAATGGTGGTGAGAAGCCTCGGATTGGACAGTGATCCATTCGGTCCAAAGAAAAAGGATGAAGAAGTTCTTGGTCCCGAAGTGTCATATCTCAGTGCATAGGAGCATTGTTATATTTGGCTAGTCACACTAGGCCGCATATATGTTTTGCCGTGAACCTCCTCTCAAGATTCAATTCTTGTCCGACCCAAAGGCACTGGAACGAGATTAAACACATACTTCGTTACCTACAAGGAACGAAGGACATGGGTTTGTTTTATACTAACCTTAACAAAGAAGGTTTAGTTGGTTTTGCTGATGCAGTTTACCTTTCGGATCCGCACAATGGTCGATCTCAGATAGGATATGTGTTCACTCACGGAGGAACAGCGATTTCGTGGAGATCCATGAAGCAAACACTCACGGCCACATCATCCAATCACGCAGAGATATTGGCGATTCATGAGGCTAGCCGTGAATGTGTTTAGTTAAGATCGATGACTCAGCACATAAGGCGAGATTGTGGGATGACCGAAGGAAAGAAAGAACCAACCATACTCTATGAGGACAATGCTGCATGCATAGCTCAACTGAAGGATGGATACATCAAGGGAGATCAGACAAAGCACATCCTGCCCAAATTCTTTTTCACTCACAATCTCCAGAAGGCTGGAGAAATTCAAGTGATTCAAGTCCGTTCAAGCGACAACTCAGCTGACTTGTTCACGAAGTCGCTCCCAACCTCCACGCTCAAGAAGCTGATGTATCAGATCGGCATGTGCCGACTAAGGGACTTTAGTGATGTCTAAAACAGGGGGAGTAATACGTGCTGTACTCTTTTTCCTCGCTAAGGTTTTGTCCCAATTGGATTTTCCTTAGAAAGGTTTTAGTGAGGCAGCATCTCCAAGCGTATTACAAGGATCCTTGATAGCATCGGGCTCAGTTGTTTCGTCCAAGGGGGAGTGTTAAAAACCATTCGTGGATGGACTCATAAACCGGCCCAATAGAGGTTATGTTATAATTGGTCCTTAGGTTTAGATTAAGTCTTAACCATTCCTTATTAGACAAGGAATAGGTTTATGAAATATTTCCTTATATGTCCTTGTGTAAACCTATATATATAAGACCCTTTGTTCTAAGTAATAATACACAAAAAATTCGATTCACAACAATTAAGATTTTTTTTCTTTTTTTTGGTGAATAGCCGGATTAGTACCCCATTATTTATTAATGAAAAAATGAAAGAATTACACACAAACTTTTCTATCAACTGCTAGTCTCTGAAAATCCTCTTTCCATAATAAACAAACAAATTCTTAAATAACATCAAAAGAATGTAAACCTAAAGGTAAATTAAAAGTATAGTTAAATAATCCGTCCGCAAAACGATTAGCTTACTTATACATGTGATTGATCCGGACCTTCCAGTTCCTTGTTAAGAAGCCGTAGCACATACGTACTAAAAATGATAGTGGATATGACGAATAAATCCCTGCCGTAAGAAAACTTACAACCAACTCAGAGTCGATGTCAATCTCCAAGGGCCCTATTTTAGATAAGTAAAAGTTTGTTGCTTTAGCAGGTGTTAGTAATTATTTTAAACTTCGATTGTTGATAAAGGAAATCTTCAAGTACTGTTTTTATAGGGATATACATGTTATACAAGAATTGCAGAAATATTTAACAAATTTTACATTATTTACAATAAATATCCAGAATCTCTCTAGTTTAGATCTAAACCAGTACTTACAGTGAAACAAAGAGAGTAGTGTGACCTAACACATCCATGGATATATATAAAACAAGAAAATATGTGCTGTATCATTAAACATGAATCTTACGTACTTGAATAATTTAATAAAACATGTTTAAATATAGGAACTTCTTGATGTTGCTCTATTTGACCTCTCGCATTCGATAAATTCATATGGGATTTTTCAAGATTTGTCTTCTCGTGTTCTGGAGAAGATTGATGCATCTTTCTCCTCTTGTTTTGGGATAAATTGACACAATGATGACCTTCTGTGTCCTGGCATCCAATTATTGCTAGAACTTTCTCCACCTCTTTAACAATTTGTTTGATAAAATCTGCTTCCGAACTGCCAAATATTGTAATTTAATGAAGTATACATTGGATTGTATTTTTCTTTCTTATATAAAAAACAAATTCTACATCATAAATATGCAAGAACGCAACCATAAGATGAAAGATCAATAAAAGAAAGAAGTAGAATATCAAACGCCTCAACTGCTTGTACCAAAAACTTTTTAGAAAGATATATCCAATTTATGTTTTCAAATGATTCATATTAAAATGAAAAATTCACTGTTATTCAAATGGGAATTTTATAACATATTTAAATATGCAGTATTATTGAATTTATGATTTTATTTTAAAATTCATTATTAATGAAATATTTTAATAATAGATTTTTTAAGATATTTATTGTGATTTTAAAGTGTTTTGATGGAGTTTTTTAGTTAAGAAAATAAAAAATCCAAATTTTATGGTTTTAGATAGAATTATAGAGTGTTTAAATTAAAATCATAACAATTTTTTCCAATTCACTCAAATTTTTTTTTTTGTGTCAACAACTCAAAATTATCTAAAAACTTATTAAAAAAAAATCTTAACTTTTTACCCCAAAAAAAAACTTATTAAAAACAAATATACTATATTCAATACAGTACAAATCTTGATTTTGAGACGGTTATAAGAAGGAAAAAGAAAAAGAGAAAAGAGGATATTCCAGAGAAACAAAAAAAAAAAAAAAACAGAGAAAAAAAGTTTATTTCTCCCTGAGATCAACACATCTTTACATCAGCTTTTATCAAACGAAAGATAAATCATAGATTCAGCATACTTTTTTCCTGTTCGCATTTTTTTTCTTCAAAATAATAGTTTTTAAAACGTAGATAAGGTTCTATCGATAATTCGCTAATCCTTAACCTTCACACATCTTTTTAGATATCTTTAGCACACAAGACGAATCAGAGATTAAATTGGCATACTTTTTTGAGTTTTCTCCAAACATTATCCGCATTTCTTTTCAAAATTGTGGTATTTAAATGTGACACGAAATTTGGAATAGATAGATGAGCTAGATAGTCATATGACACAAAAAAAATGAAAGAAAAAAGTCATTAGAAGGTCACATAATATTCTGTTAACCATTCATGTCTCCTAATACAACTTTTGCTATCAAAAAGGTGATCCAATGGTCTTGTTGATAGAAAAATAAATGGCTCTTCGTCTACTCATGCAAACTCTCAAAATCAAGATTTCATGAAAAAACAATTACAAGAAATAATAATAATAATAATAATAATAATAATAATTGAACTACTAAAATCTCCCCTTTAAGATCAAGTAGCCCAAACCATAGCGACACTGTTTGACACTGCTTACGCGGATTAATTCATTCTAGCTATTTTAGTTTATTTCCTAAATTAAGAGAGAAATAAAAAGAAAGAAGAAGCGTATTAGTTGTACCTTTTGTCTCTGAAGGACAAACCCATCCACTCCTTGATCTAGGGCTTCCATCCACTCCTTGATCTGATTTCCCCGAGAAGCCTTTGCAAGAGCCCAGAACTTGTCACCAAACTCACCTGTCTGTCCTCGCACATCTCTTGCCCTAACCTTGTAAAAGATGGGAATGACTTGAAGCTTTCCTTTGTCTGCACATTTCTTCATTACCACTAGCTCATCCATGCACCAGCTTGACTCCGCATACCTGTGGTGGTATGGGCCATATAACCAATAGTGGGGATGTTAAAACGGGCTTATATGGCCGTTTATGTCCAGTCCTTGTCCATTTAAACCCGTTTAAGCTGAGGCTTGTTTCGAGCCGGTTTGAATTAAATTTTGTCGGACGTGAAAGTCCATTTAGAGCACATTTAGCGTCAAACAATTAATTATTAAATGAATATTTAAAATTAATTAATATTTTGTTATACTTGCTTCATTTTTTTTTGAAATTTTTATGTTTTAAGATTAAATATAAAATAATGCTAAATGACTTTTAGTTGTTGTTTTAATTATGATTGCTGTATTGGATTACTTTATTTTGTAAAATCTAATTTCATTCATGGTTTTTAGTATTTAATTTATTGTTTTTTTAGATCTAGTAAATATGATTAATACAGTTAGTTTGATTATTTTTTGTTATCTTGATAAATTTTTGATTTTACTGATTAATTCTATATACATGTGTTTGCTTCTTCTTTTTTGAACCTTACTAAACCTACTGATCATTTTAAAATTGAATCCAAAAATTAAGGATTTAATTTAGGGGGTTTAAACCAATTAGACCCATTAAAATTGGTTAACAGTTATATAATTATAAATCGATCTAATAATTTTCTAAAACACTATATTCAAAAACCTAACTATTGAAGAATAAAGCTGTTTACATTTTTCATCATCAATATGACTCATGTGTAAAAACATAGAAATAATACAATTGGAAATTGTTGTTTTACATGTTTTTGGTGTATTGAGTGTTTTGATTTCTACAAGATCGTTGCTATTGTCCAAGATTGCGAGTCTTAAATTCATATTCAATATATAAAAATAACTTTCTATATATTAAAATATGATATTTCCATTTTTATTAAAAAAATTTAGCAAAAAAAAATTTAAAACTAAAACTTTCATTTATTTTTGCAATGACTTTTAACTTTATGGTATATAAAAACACTTAGAATTTTTAGAGATACAAATTTCTTTTATTGCCAAAAAAAGAAGAAAATTTAAAATTTTCCTTTTGTTGAAAGGGGAAAAGGATTTAAAGCTTTTCTTTATTGGAAAAACCGAAATTCCAAAAACTTAGAAGTAAAAACCTGGAAATTTAACAAAAGTTAAAATCAAATACCATTATCCTCTTCATTGGATAATTATCGAAATATTAAAATCAAATAGCATTATCTTCTTCATTGTAAAATCAATTTTTTTTTAATAATGGCACTTGAATCTATATCTTTTATATATATATATATATATATATATATATATATATATATATATATATTAAAATATGACCTTTTTATTTTATTAAAAGATTATTTATAAAATAAAACTTTCCTTTATTTTTAATCACGTTTTTAATATAAAAAGACTTATCTTTTTTTCAAAAAGAAATTAAAATTAAAATTTATTTTATTGCAAAAATTGATTTTTCAAAAAATAATTGAATATACTAATTTTATCTCAATAAGGGTACCTCTGTATTTAAATAATTTTTTTTTTAAAAAAAAAATCTTCGACTCTTTGATCCTTACAAATAGGTTTGTCATGTTTTTCCCCCTTTGTTCGTCTTTGTCTATGAAAAACAAGATTCCGTGTCTCTCAAAGGCGTCAAGGAGGTGGCTGACGAAACTGTAGCGCAACCCATCTCCTCGGAAACTGAGGAATAATCGATGGACGTTGGCTAGAGACAAGATCGTCATTATTGGAGTGACTCTATTTTGTTATTTGTGATTGGTTGAGATAAATGTGTAATGCTTTTGGTGTTATTTATCTCTAAATGGTCTGCATGCTCAACACTACTTATACACGGAGCGTAGCGTTCAAGTTAAATGGTAGAGATTGTGAAGGTCAGAAGAAGACGACTTGACTCAAGTACTTTGGCCGTCAAAGAGTATGTGGCCACTCTGGAAGAGGAGTAAGTCAGTACACTGATTACACGCGGGATGTTCTTTATCGATACTAATAAAATGCAAGTCTTTTTTATGATATCACACGTACGTAGCAAATAGCAGCATCTAATAGCCGAAGGGAAAACTACCTTCAATAAATGGTTGACCAGTTTATTTCACGCATGTAGAGTTTATATATCGTCTCGGGATTTTCATGTCTAAAAGAAATTTGGATGTTAAGAAAAGGAAGAAAAAATGTATTATATATACTAGGTACGTAGTTCAGCATGGATATAAATATTTACAAAATATTTTTTAAAAAAAAAAAATATTTACAAAATATTTAAATCATAATAATTAGTTAATAATGTTTGTATTTGTTACTAGGGATTTTGCCCGTATGGCGTGGATTAAAAAATTGGACCAATAATCGTTAATATTTGCAGTATAAAATTTGATACATCATAAAAGAAAACAAATATCTGTTATATATAAAACTATTAATACGTGGGTAAAATAATCGTTAATATTAATATTAATATTATCGTTAATCGTCGTCACAAATCGTCGTCAAAAAAAAAGATTTTCAAAAAAAAAATCGTTAATATTAATATAAAATTATTGATATTAGGTCTGAGAAATTCAAATTTATTATGGAGACTAGAGAATTCTTTAATGGTTCTGATTATCAGTTGGTAAACTACATTATGTCTGATTTTTCGGAAGTTTGATTATGAGTTGCGTTTATGGGTTCTAGAGGATGTGGAGAAACAGGTATGGTCGAAATATGTTTACACTTTGCCCAAGATTCAAGTCTCTGAACCTCGCTTTGTTGATGTAGTTAGAGTGACTGCTATGGGTCAAATCGTTTTTCAATGAGATATATATCGAAGATACCTTTTTATGTTTATGTTTTCTACTTCAATCCCGAAGACAACATTCTTCATAGTGTTAAAATCCAAGGTTTGGAAGGTTTTAAAGTGGACCGATGGATTAGAGTACACACGTTAATTTGTAGAACATGTAGAGGATCTTAGTCTTAGCGATGCAAAACTATTTAGGAGTAGCATCTCACTATCTCAGTTCCATCTATTAAGAACAAAACAAGAGGTAAGAGAAAACAATGGTGCAAGTAGGGAGAAGAAACAGAGAGAGGGAAATGAAGTAGATAACGGGGAAGATGAAGAGACAAGAAGAGACGTGTGGAGAGTCCAAGATATAGAGACGATCACTATCTGAGAAGAGAAAGAGAGAGAACAATCAATTTTTTTGCTGAGATGTTTTTTGACAATTTTTTAATTTATTTATCAAGCTTTCTTTTTAATACGATCTCTCTTCCCTTCGAACTCAGTGATTGTATATGCGCATAAGCTGCCTTTTCACCGTAATATCGTGAGTTTGCAACATAACAACAGCCACTATCTCCTGTATTTAAATAGTTACAACAGATCAATACATCAAATTGATATATATTACAGCCACTTATCTTATTCATGGTATTAGAACACCAGAAACGCAAAATCTTGATTACCCGAAACGCAAAATCTCGTTTTCTGCCAAAACGAAAAATTTTGTTTTATGCCAAAATAGTTAAATTGCGTTTTCCATGAAAACCTCAAAATTTCGTTTTCTCGCCAAAATTTCGTTTTTCCGCCAAAATGCATAATCTCATTTTCTGCCAAAATAGTAAAATATTGTTTTCACGTCAAAAGCTCAAAAAATATTGTTTTCTCGCCAAATCCCGCCAAATCAATTTTACATTTTAATATATAAATTTTTTAGTTTACTGGGCGCCCCAATGACCAAATGGTTCTGATTTAAAACATGTTACTCTTAAATATTGGTTATGTCCAGAGCAATTGAGTAAGCTAAAATGGATCTTCAAGTCAGTTCTACGTGAAATTATTGTTCAACATAGCAACACGGAAAGAGCTATCATCAAAAAACAAAATGGAACTCGGATTTTGCATCTAAGGTTGCAGAGACTGAAAATACAAGATGAAGTGAAGAAGTGAAGAAGAACAACATACCTAATTGGAGTTGAGTTATTTGATTCTGCACTAATGAGTTCAGATTTCTTGATCGAGAGGAACAACTTGAGGACTTTTTTTTTTATCTTCCTTTTTTGTCAACAACAACTTGGGGATTTTAACTTCTGTATTAATGTTCGGGTTCACTTGTTTTCCGGCTTAAACACCCGTCTGGTTCTATTTTACAAGCTAGTTCAAATAAACTGAACCAAGCACTACAAGAAAACAGCTTCTTTTCAACGGACAAAGTCAATACTTATTCTTTCTCAAAAACGAAAAAATTAACTAAACTTGCAGTTTCAGTTTCGCTCAAACCAGAAAAAGATTACACTTTTATCAGATCACACTTGCAGTCTACGATTGTTGCCTGAATATCATATCTTCAGTTCTAACTACAGAAAGAAGATGTTAAACTTACATGAAATCTGGTGAGCACAAAACACCAGAGGAAGAGAGGCAGAGGCAGGGAAGAAGAGAGTCGGAGAGGAGACACGGAACCGGAGAGGAGACGCGGAGCCGCGGAGAGAGGAGACGCCGAGCCTGAGAGAGAGGAGATCGACGGTCTGTAGGGGAAGGCGAGAGGCCACGACGCTTAGGGTTAGGATTAGTTTTTTTTTTTTTTAACTTAATCTAGGATTAGTTTATATTTAGATAAGTTGGTATCATT